>SNQJ01S0204627.1:6292-34888 GCA_010110895.2 Picea sitchensis
TAGCTACACTCCTTGTCTCTCTTTCCCCTGTGCTAGTCGTACCATTTAGAATCCAAGAGGAAGAAGACGTCCCAGGCCTAGGTTATCTACACTTAGGGTCGTTTTTCTTTTAGGGTTTGATGAAAGAGCCTTGTTGTAGCAACACTCTCCCTCATTAAGCCTTCTTGTCTTCATTTTGTGCTTCATCTGAGCTAGTCGTTTGCCGGGAAGGAGGAGAGATCACGAGGCCTTGCTTTAGCAACACCGGAGTGAGCCTCTCTCTCCTAGGGTTTCGATTTTGAGGCCCTACTTTAGCAGCACTTCAAAACTTTTCCCTCTAGTCCTTGAAATCTTGCCTCTTTCAACTTGGTGTCCTTCATTTATGACTCCATTAAACCCTAAGGCACTGATCTAAGACCTCAAACGTTGAAGTAGAACTTAATCTAAACTCTCTCAAAGATTTTGAATTGAAACCCTAACTACACTTACCCTAACTCTAGCTAACCCTACTAACCCTAAGTTGTTGACGTCATCCTTGGTTATTACATCTTAATACAGCAACATTTTATTTTATGAGCAATTGAATGGTAGTTAAAGGCATTAATTGAGTTGAGTATTGATTAGTTGCATTGAATGCCATCTCGTTCTAGTATCTATTGGTGAAGTGACATTACTTTTATTGCTATTTTGTAAACATTGACTTCGTCAACATTTACTTTCAAATTGCTTACATTGAATATCAGATAGTCTTTGATATATATGAAGTACTAACCAAGGCCCACATATATCAGTTTATTGTTGCTTTGTTCTCGGGCAGGGATTCTACTTGGTTATCTTTGTTGGCTATAAGCCAGACTACCTGTTTTGGTGGTGATCTGTGAAGGGGGAAACTTGTCATTATCTGATTATCCCTTAGCCTCTTCAAAACCCCAGGTCACCGGGGACATCTCCCCTGGGCCTCACCTCCCTAAAAAGAAAGAACCTCCCCATCGTGGTGACATTGGGTGGGATAGGTTCTTGTTACGCCAGTTTGGCCTTCAATCTTATAGCCCTTTTCCTAGCTACAAACTGTGCGATAACAGGCACTAGGAGAAGGTCATTGATGATGTTGGAGGGTAGTAAGGCTTCCCAAAGCCACGTGTCAAGCATCCAAATGTCTTCCTTCATGATCAAAGCTTCAAAAACCTCAAAACGTCCAAGTGCCAATGCATATCACCTCACCGCCATGCCCTAACCCCCCAAACATGACGTCAAGCTCAAAAAGAGGATGTTTTTCCCCTCCTAGGCAAACCGTTTGATAAGTAAGGGTTGGGCTAAGTCTTCCACATCATCTTCTAGGTCTCCAATACTTTGTCCCTATGATCTAGCATGTGGACCCTTGGCATCCAACCCGTGGGCTTCCAGCCCCATGGAAGCCCAAGCTAGGCTTGTTCTTCCAAAATTGTCCACCAACTAGGTCCTGGAAAGACAAATAAGCACGCCCTCCAAGGATCTCAAGTCATAACATCATGATAAGTGAATCCAATCAATAAATGAGCCACCTAAGCATGTGCATCACAGATTACTATATCAAACAATTAATTGCTCAAAGACATTATACGACTTGTCAAGTTTGAATATGGAAGGGTTGACAAGGTGTCCTATTGGGTAGATCTTGCCTTAGGTCAAGGAGAGTTTCCAAGAGATCCCTCTCTAAGTCGTGTAAAGTGGGTGAAGTGGTTAGGGTCAAGCCTCAATGGGCATAGGGCTCATGACATACAAGAGGTCGTAGTGTCTCATTCATGGGTGCCTTTGTAGAGGGTGTGTGGTACCTTCGTCTGCAATGCACTTTTTCCAAGCCCATTATTTGTCATTCTTTTATTCTTTTATAATTTTAAGGAAAGGTTTAAGGCCACTGCCCTGGCATGGTGTCCAGATAATGGCAATGTCACCCACAAACACCTAGTGGAAATGAGAAGGTCGACTCGTGATGAGACCCCCTTTCTCTTAGCCATGCAACTGAGCGCCATTACCCTGGCTTGGTGACCAGATGATAGTAATGTCATAACACTAGATATTCATGGACATGATAGACCGGCTCGTGATGAGACCTCTTATCCTTCAACTAACCTTTTAAGCATTTTTAATCATATTCATTATGGGTCCCCCTTTACTGAAAGATAAGTGTTTCATTGTTGTCTTGGGTGGTCCCTGGTCGAAGCATCTGGAAGGTTCATATACAGGCTTTTATCGTTTACCCAACATCAATTCCTCTGGGCCTTCAGCCCCTTCTTCCCATAGAATGAGGGACAACCCCTTCTTGGGTCAATACACCCTAAAATCCCAAGAGATAAGGAAATGGGGGGAAATAATGATGGAAAGTGTTAAGTATCGTCGGGAACGGTACGATGGCTCTTCAAGGGATTTCCTAGTAGCAAACCCATCCCCAAGGAAGACCACTTACTAGGGCACAATGTCAACCACCAAGGTGAAATGGGGCAAAAGGCATAATGTCCAAGCATATATCATGAAATGTAGAGCAATCTAAGATACAACATACTCAAATGGCTTCAATATTGAAATGATGTTTACCATAATACTAACTTGTACCTCATGGAGCAAGGCCCACTGCCTTCTGGAAGCCAGTAGATGTGGTGGTTGTTGATGATTACAGTTGCGTGAGACATCCTCCAGGACACAGACCTGAGAGAGAGCCCTTGAGATGGGCGTGTGGTTCCTATCTGAGACAGAACTAGAAAGTAGTGATGGCCTCCTCCTTACAGAGAGTTGAGAAGAACTCCAAATGATTCTCCTATGTAACGCAGTGAGAAAGGAGATATGTTGAGTTGGACGTGCCTATCGTTGAGCACAAGGTGAACATGTGAATTCCCATGAGTTGGGTGCATCGTTATGAGACAGAGATGAAAACGATGTATTAGCCTCCTCTAAGCAGAGAGTTGAGATGATGAACTCCAGAGGACTCTCCTGTGTAATGCAGTGGGAAAGAACTGTTGAGTTGGACGTGCATGTGGATGAGCACATGTGAACGTGATCCTAGTGGCTGAGCACTAGTGAGTGTGGTTCTCCTATGAGACGCAGTGAGATAGAGATATGGACATCCCTATGGATGTGCCCCAAGTGGCTAAGCACTAGTGGGTGTATGAGATCCCTTGCTATATTGTTCAAGAGTCAGACTTACCAGTAACCCTAATCGTAATGTAAAAGATAATTAATCTGGTAATTATTATTTATATTGTGAGTTAGTGAGGTAGGCCCTGTTGTGCCAATAGACACTTTTGTTGACATGTTCAGTCTAATATAAGTAAAGGTAAATTCCCCATTGATGAATCATATCATAAGTGTGAGTTTGGAAATTTCAGCAAGTACATCTACTTGGGAAAAATGTGCACCTCTCTTGGGCGCTAGTCTTCTAGGGTTTGTAAGCACCCTTTTGTGTGCTAGGTTTTCTTGGTGGTGGAGGTCTTTCTCTTGAAGAATATAGCAAAGGATTGGTTGGGTTTTCTTCCCTTATTGAGAAGGGTTCCCCAGGATACTTCTTGTGTATTTGTGCATGGTGTTTCTTCTTGTGATCTTGGTTGTTGCAACAAAATAGTTAATGGTTTAAGTAAAATGCTAAAATGGAATAAACTTCATGCTTAAACCTTGCCTATTGAAAAATCAACAATGGATGCCATCTGGAAATCTGTGTCCATCTGTGGTGGTGAGAGGGGTCTCCAACTGTGCAAAAGGGTATTGTTGGTCATGTAATTTCTCGACACTGCATATCTGCAACCTGAGGGCCTCGAGACATAATCTCCTTAGTTATCCACAAAATGGGGATAACATCCCAACACAGAATTTTTGATATGTCGTATGTTGGTCAAGCCTAAACTTATACTTTTGTTGGCTCTTCTCAAGTTGCTCCTACACTTTCAAATGAACTTTACCTAAATTAGGAACCTGCCTGTTTTCTTTTCATCCCCTTGCATTTGCATCATGTCTTCCTTCTTTTGTCCATAAACAACATCAAAAGGTGATGGTGGCAAATAACCAAAACAAGTCTCAAAAGGAAATTTTTGATTGGAAGAATGAATTCACCTATTGTAAGAGTGTTGAATGTAAACTATTTGTTCATCGCAGGTCATGGGATGCTTCTTGTTATATCCTCTCAACAATTGGACCAAAATTATGTTCACAACCTAAATTAGTCTATCAATTTGATGTTGAAAAGCAATAGAACGCTTCAACCTTGTGTCCATCCTTTCCAACAATGTTGTCCAAAATTTGCCCATAAATCTAGAGTCGCTATCAGACACTTTAGAACTTAGCAAACCAAAATGTGCCCATATATTTGCAAAGAAAAACCCAACTATTTCATGGCTTTAGAGGGTCTTCTTAAAGGAATAAGCACACACATCTTCTTGAACCGATCTATAACCACAAACAAGGAGGCATGGCCTCACCTTGACATAGATAGACCTCCAACAAAATCCATGGAGATAGTCCCAAGGTTTGGTCGGTACTCGCAATGGCAAGTATAACCCAAGTTTCCCCATTATTAGGCTTACTAGTGCTACAAAGAACACAACCTCTAATAAACTTGGAAACTCGTTCTTGCATCCTTGGAAAATAACCATGCTTCTGTGGATTTGCAATGATCTTCCCAACACCAAAATGTGCAACAATTCAAGAAGTATGAGATTCCCTCATCAACGAAATTCTCCTTCCTTGGGGTATACACAACTTGCTCTACTTTGAGAGTAGCCCTTATTGAAGATGATAATCATTTCTCTCTAGATTAGCAATTGTTATCTCCTTCAGCTATTGCAAGACATCTCCAAAATCAGCATCCTCTCTATAATCTTCACTAAGCAATTCATGTGTGAAGAGCTCAAGCTTAATAATCACTCATGCAACTGCAATCTTCTGCATGGGTGGCCTTGATAGAGTACCTACAAATTTGTTTGTCACACCTTTCTTGTATTTGATTAGTGGGTGGAATTGTTGCAGAAATCCCATCCACTTATATTGCTTTGCATGTTTCATTTTCCTTTAACTCAACAAGCACTATAGTGATTGTTGATCAGTGTGGATCATGGTTTCCTTCCACAAGAGATGGTGTTTCAATTTCTTGATAGCTCCTTTGTCATAGGTGAGGTAATTCAACATTATTCCATGGAACAACATCGAATGGTAGTAAACTAGTCTTCCTCCTTACATAAGAACCACCCCCATGACATACCCACTTCCATCAGTTTCAATCAAATTAGGCATGGTCGGGCATCACAAATTTCTCTTTAACTCTTCAAAACACCTATGTTGTTGCTTGCCCCAATGGAAACTCTTCCCTTTTGTTATAATAGCATGCAGCAATGCAACTACTACAAAAAATGCTAGAAGAACTTCCTGAGATATAGAGTTGCTCCCACAAAACTTCTTACCTTTGTCACATTCATAGGGGTAGCTTCAATATTGGTTGGACCAATCTTCAGCACTCCACTCTTTTCCAAACTAACTTTTTGAGATTAGCAATCAGTTGCTCATTTAGTGTGTCTAGTACTTATTTCAGACATGAGATGTGATCTTACCAAGGAGCACTGAAGATTAGTATGTCATCCAAATATACATTACAAAAGAATCTATAAATGGATGCATCGCATCATTCATCAAATACATAAAAGTTGTAGGGGAATTACATAATCCAAAAGGCATAACTAACCATTCATACAAACCTCGAATGGGTCGATGCAAGAAAATCCAGGGGAATTACATAATCCAAAAGGCATAACTAACCATTCATACAAACCTCGAATGGGTCGATGCAAGAAAATCCAGGGGACATGGAATTATCGACTGAGACAAAGGCCTATGCATTACTGAATAGAGTATTCACCATGGCTACACAACTCAATCCAAAACCCAAACACATTAGCATCTTTGAAATGAAAGACCAATCAACTTGATCATAAGCATTATCAAAGTCATTTTTTTTAAAAAGGACTATTGGCCAATCTCCTGAGTTGACTCAAAATCCTCCCATGTTGAAACCACAGCACCTAAAGCAAAGTAGAATGTAACCAAGCATGCGAGGGCCCCATCAACCCAAACCCCACTCAGCACTCATAGAGAGAAGATGGTAGTTTGCAAAATGGTTGTTAACCATTATGGGAGTAGGATGCCTCGAACTTGTCCCTCAATATGGGCAAGCTCTAATAAGTAACCCAAAGCATCCAAGCCAGGGGGCACCCTTAATGAATGGACCTGTTATCCCCAACTTCTAGGCATAACTAAGGAGATGATGTCTCGAGGCCCTCACATTGCAAACATGGAGTACTGAGAGATAGCTTGACCAGCAGTGTCCACTTGCACAGACAAAGACACACCTCACCACTACAGCTCTAGGTTCATCACGATGGTATCCACCACATCAGTTGGCCTCCGAAAGAGGTACAAGCCAGGTATTATGGTGAGTGTCATTTCAATATTTGAGGCATTTGAGTTTGTTGCATCTATTTCTACTTTAATTATGTAACGTTTGCTTGGATATTATGCTCTTTGCCATGTTTCACTTTGGTGGTTAACATTGTGCCCCAGTAAGTGGGTCACCCTTAGGGATAGGATTGCTACTGGGAGATCATCTTGATGATTCATCGTGCCATTCCCGACCATACTTGTCACTTTCCACACTGCATCCCCTCATCTCCTTATCTTTTGGGATTTTCGGGTGCACTGACCGAAGAAGGGGTTGTCCCTCATTTCATGGGAAGAAGGGGTTGAAGGCCTAGAGGCTTGTAGCTAACAAAAGATAAAAGCCAAACCATTAACCTTCTAGATGTTCGGCCAAGGATCCCGAGGACAATGAAATGTCTCTCGTAAGAAACTGATGGGACCCGTACAAGAATAACTAATAACAAAATGCCAACCAGGGTGGAGCATGTGTGGGCACTGTATTATTGCTTAGGTAGAAACCGCACACTTGTTTTCAACTTGGGGAAGCATGATGTGACCAAGGTAGAGTCAAGGCGGGCACATTTTTTCATGCTTAGGTAGAAGCACCACCTTGGCTTCAACCTGGAAACATTCTAAAAGAATAAAAGGCAATAAATAGGCTTCGAAAAAGGTTGCATTGAAAACGAAGGTGCAACACACCCTCTACAAAGGCACCCATAAGTGAGACACTACAACCCCTTCTATGTCATGAACCCCATGCCTAAACTTAAGGTACGATTCACCCAATAGGTCGTTTTGTCAACCCTCCCATACCTAAACTTGGCAAATTGCATAGGGTCTTTGAGCATTGGTTTATTTTGATGAGGTGCTTTGGATGTACATGCTTAGATGGCTCTTTTATAGATTTGATTTCTCATCATGATGCTTCTGACTTGAGATTCTTGGAGGGCATATCCATTTGTCTTTGCAAGACCTAGCTGTGGACAGTTTTGGAAGATCAAGCCTAGCTTGGGCTTCCATGGGGCTTGAAGCCCAAAGGTTGGATGCCAAGGGCCTGCACTCTGGATGACGATGACATGCCTTTGGACGCCTAGAGGACACCTCGGAGGCTCTTTCCCGCCACCTACATGCCAAACAATTTGCTTGAAAGGGGCAAAACGTCACATTTTGGGGGCTTGACGTCCCCTAGGGCTAGTGTTTGTTGGTGATGATGGACACTTGGCACGTTTTGAAGGAAGAGGCCCATGGATCATGGAAGAAACGTCTTAGATGAAGACTATTGGCCTTTGGAGGCCTAGCTTTTCCTTCTCCAAGTCAGCAACTTGACTAAAAGTGCCAAACATTGCCCAAAAAGAGGGTGACGTCATGTTTATAGGGTTTCTTTTATGTGTAAAGTATGAACTAAATAATATTATTTTTGTAAAGGGGCAAGATAAGGGTTGTTGACCCCTTATATTGTGTTTTACCCTAAGTTTTGTGGACAAACTCTGTTTAGAGGATTTGTATAAATAGAGATGATCTCTATTTCATTTTTCATCATAGCTCTCCCATTGTGAGAAGACTAATGGCTGAAATTTTCGCTAGACTTGAGCATTTTTGGTATCTCTCTCTCTTGCAAATGAGTTTTGGTGTTATCTCTTGGTGAATGGATGAGGCTAAGTGGTGTGCACCTCTTGGAAACTCTTGTTCTTGCTTGTGGATGGTTTTATCTTGGTGAAACTAGGGTTAGATCTTGCAATCTTCTTGTTTGGTAAGGAAAATATGCATTCTTCTTGCTCATTTCACAATATTGTGGATTAAAAATCCTAGGAGGAGTATAATCATACACCCTCCATCAAGTTCTTATCATTTACTAGTTTACAAGTCTTTTATTACAAAGTATCTCGGAGGAGTACAAGGGTGTACACCCTCCTTGAATCTACTTTGAAGTTGGTCCACATACCCTAGGGAGTAGAGGGTTTACACCCCTAGGATCTTTGTTGATCTAACTTGTGTTCTAAAAACTCCATTCACCCAAATTTTAAAGGCACTAATCTGATTTTTTGCATTGGAGAAATAAAATGTTTGCATTGGTAATCAATCTTTTTCAAGTTGGAATCTTTTGTGGATGCCTTGAGGTTGCTAAACCCTCTAGGGCGTCTTAGTTCTCTTGGTCTTCTTAGAGCTATAACAACCTAAAAGCTACAGCCATTAGGGCTGCAGCAAATCATCTACTTTTCTTAAATTTAACTTGCAATTTTACCATGGGAATTTGCTAGTAAACCATTATTTTTATTCTATTGCTAATTAGTGAACTTTTGGTTGGATTACTTGCTCATTTTTGTGGTTAAAAGTTGTTGTTGTAGAAAATCACTGCTACAGCCACTTGGCTGTCATAAATATACTCTGAAAACTTATCATAACAGCCATCTAATACCCACTTAAAGTTGTGCTAAAGTGTTGAGAACTTATCTACAAGTTTTATGCTTCATAACTCAATTAATATTTGATGCTTTAAGTGGTTTAATCTGCAGCAGTTACTTGATTTCATTGCTTATATATATATATATATATATATCTTTGTTTAATGCTGCAATTAGGGACAGCAAGCTTAACTTGCTTGTCCACTTAACATATTACGTGCATGCTTGGCTTTTCTTGTGTCTCGGGCAGGTACAAACACTTTCCGCAGGTACCCAAAGACTTGGCAACCCTAAACCACTTCTGAGACGTGCCATCAAAGCCATCTTCCACATAGCAACTTGACCTATAGGGGCATTCATCTCATCATCTCACTTTCCATCTCATTTTCCCCTAGGGTCACCGGATTCCCCCCTTGAGGTGATTACTTCATCTCTAAAGTGACGGGAATACCTATCTAAAGTGACAGTGGGTAGGTGTTCTCTTAGTTGTCGCCATATTTTGGTTTGGGTTGGGCTTTGCCCAACCTACAACTTGTGCGATAACAGGACCAATGCAGAAAAATCCATGGGGACAAGGAATTGTTGACTAAGACAAAGGCCGATGCATTGGTGAAGAGAGTGTTCACCACGGCTACACATCTCAATCCAAAACCTAAACACATCAGCATTTATAAAATGAAAGAACAATCAACCCAATCATAAGCTTTGTTAAAATCAATTTTTAAAAAAGGGACTATTGGCCAATCTCTTGAGCTCACTCCAAAGCCCCCCATGCTAAAACCACAGTGCCAAGAATGAAACTCCCTGAACAAAACCAATATGCTCCTTGCCAACTGAGCAAATCCTAAGGGCCAATTCCTTGACCATGATTTTGTATGCAACACTAAGCAAAGTGATAGGCCGCCATGCCCCTAACGGAATCTTTGGCCGCATTCTTGGGAATAAATTTAATCAAGCCCAAAAGTCAACCTAAAGAGAAAATTTCTGATGCCAAACAACAAAGATCATCACCAATGGAGTTGCACATGGCCTTGTAAAACTCACAAGGAAGGCCATCCATACCCAAGGACCTATCATTTTGCATGGAAGTCAAAGCAACATAAAGCTCCTCCCTCAATAAATCTCTATCCAACCAACATTGAGAACAAGGGAGAGGTAAGCTAGAGTTGACTTGAGGGAAAGTCAACAAGTGTGGTCAGTACCTAGTTGCCCCTTTGTTTTCAAGTAAAGGTCGCAATGGCACCACATCAACAAGGTGGTGCCATCTCAGCAGAAGATGTAGTGGAAAGTGACACCTGTTTTCGGATAATTCGAGGACATGCTACAAGCAAACAAAGGGAAAGGTTGTCGAAGCAAAGATATGGCAAGTATTGAGGAATGTGATTCCTCACACCAAGGAGAAAAGGCAGCAAAAAGGTAAATGCAGCTTGAATGTATCAAAAGGGGGCAGGAGGCAAAGAGTAAAGTCCATCGTCGGGTGGCCAATAGCAGAGCATCTTCTGGATCCATACCCACATAGAGGCAAGGATATAAAATGTAAAGACTAATGTTGGGAGTTAGGTTGTCATTGTGGAGATTGTTAAGGGTTGACATTACTGGTATTGTTTTATAAAAAGTTGCTTTTGTTGAGATTGTAATGGGTTTTTGAGGTTTTTTTTGTTAGCACGTGTTGCCCTGCATAGTAGGTTGTTGAGCCGTGACTATCATGTTCATCCTCTATTGAAACAATGTATCTAATTTTGATAGATATGAATGGAATGCTGGTGTCCCTTCAAATTTTGTTTGAATGTCTATTTTATATGGAAGATGTTTATTTCTTGTTAGATGTAACTTATGATGTTAACAAATGAACTTGCATGGGTTAGATCTATTGCATCTTTAGAAAATATAGTAGAGCGAATGTGATGATAATAGATTGCATGTTAAAGTGGATATACTAGTGAATGGATGGATGTTAGAATAGTTTGAGTTGCATCCTCTATCCTATTAAATGTTCTAGTCTTGTCTTAAGTTTCCTACAATGCACCATGGCATCCCCTCACATTTTGTTTGTATGTCTATTTTATATGGATGATGTTTATTTCTTGTTAGTTGTAACTAATGGCATTAACGGATGAACTTGCATGGGTTTGATATGTTGCATCTTTAGAAAATATAGTAGATTGATATGATGATAATAGAGTCCATGTTAAGGCGATTATACTAGTGATGGGATGGATGTTAGAATAGTTTGAGTTGCATCCTCTATAGATTAAATTTTCTTGCGTTGTATAAAGGTTCCTACAATGTGCCTCGGTTGAGACCTTCCCTTTAAACCATGGATTGATATGTTGGCACTAGACTACAATGCCTATGTTGGACACCTAAGTAGACCTTGGTCTGCGTTTCAAGCCAACAAAGTTGGTTCCATTATTGAGTTAAGGTATCACCATATTTTTTAGCCCATGTGTGGTCCATATCTTAAATCTTGCTTTCACGTGTCGGTGAAGTTTAATGGATGAAAAAAATATGTGAAGAACCAAGGGAAATTTCGATTTTTATCACTAACCACCAACATGCACAAGGCATGTATAATGAATTTGCTAGACTCCAACTTCTAAAGGTTGGAGAAACCATATTTGCATCCCATTATATAATCATCATGCGGTTAGTAGACACGAGGGCAGCTTTGTCTTCCATGGTTGTTAATCCACGCTAGCAAACATAGAAATAAAGCAACACTAAAAAAGCAGTGCAAGTGAGAGCTACCATTCTTAATGAAGATTTGTGGGGTCAAGACAAGCTTTTTGTTTTCATAATGGAGCCACTAGTTGATTTTCTTCAACTTTGTGATTCGGATGTACCTATGTTGGTGATATTTATGAGGGAACTGACTATATGTTAGAAAGAATTCAGCAACTCTTTGAACAGTCGGCCCATCTTTTGAATGGCACCATAAAGGTCACAATCATTAGCAGATGAAATAAATCCAATACCCATCTACATTCTCTAGCCTATGCATAAAACCCAAAGTACCATGTTAAGGCCTCTTAGTTAAATTCAGAGGTAAGAGTGTTAAGGAAATAGTGAGGAATAATTCTTACCTTCACAAGAAAAAAAAAAGGTGAAATCCTAAGTTGTCCCAATGAGAGATCAAGTCCCAGCCATTGATCTAGTAAAAGATCTAATGGCTGGGATCTCCCGCGGGTAAAGGGCCCACATAAACCCTAAGAAAAGGTAAGAAGAATATTACCTAGAGTAGTTAGTAATATCGTGTGTGAAAGGAGGCGCGGGTATAGACATGACAGAGGAAGACGAGCCAGCGAGGGTCTACATAACCTGCATCTGGTATGATTGATTGGTGGCGGCCCAACCAAACAAGAACATAGGGATACATGTCGAGTAGGGCCACTTTAAGCAGAGACAGCAAAGAAAAAAGGTTGAGCTAGGCCATAGTGGATAGGAAAAGGAGAGACTCGATCCGTATCAGGTTATTATCAGTCTGTACGAGCTACAAGAGTACAGATCCATACCGTGTTTGATAGGGTTGTAAGAAGTTTATATTTGCATTGTATTTTTGGTTAAGTAAAATAAAAATCTTTCTTATCTATCTCATTTTGTGTTATGAGTAGAGCAATTGTTTTGTTCCATATTCAATGTGTACATTTTCTTTCTAGTTTTACATGGTATCAGAGCGGAGGCTAAATGGAACAACCCTCGCCAAACGAAATGGCAGAGGATGTTTGCACGGCCTGTCTCTCTTCCACCCGAACCAGGGATGACTGGCCACAAGCACTACTTCAGCAGCCTGAGCAAAAAGGAATTTGGGTTCGAGATTTTGCTTGGCAGTGACTATGCTTATCATCCAAAAGGAGTCGGAACTATAAAGTTTGAGATGGAGTCTGGTAAGCCTCTCCACCTGTTAGGTGTCCTCTATGTTCCTAGACTAAAGAAGAATCTAGTCTCAATATCAGCTCTAGAAGACAAGGGTTATGAGGTCTCCTTCAAGGATCGAAGGGCCTACATTAAACCCAAAGGGTTGAGTGAGGGATCCGAACAAGTCATTGGAGTAAGAAGGGACAAGTTGTATAAATTGCAGTTTGACTCACACTATGCACTAGCAAGCAGCAACAGCACTAGGGATTGTGAACTATGGCACAGGCATGTAGCTCATCTTGGACATGGTGCTCTCAGAATTCCGAGTAAGATTGTGACAGGGATGCCTTCATTCACTACAGAACACCATGAAGTGAGTAAAGGGTGTGCTCTAGGCAAATATGTAAGGAAACCCTTCCCCAAGAGCGATTCAGAGTCTAAGGGCATTCTGGACTTAATTCACACTGATATATGTGGCTCCATGTCCTCATTATCCATAGGAGGGAAGTTCAGATACTACATCACCTTCGTAGATGACTTCTCTAGAAAGACCTGGATCTACTTCTTGAGGGAAAAACCTCAAAAGAGGTACTCAAGAAATTTCAAGAATTCAAGGTTTTTGTGGAAACTCAAACAAGAAAGAGGATAAGAGTCCTCAGGTCTGACAATGGGGGGGAATACACTTTGCATGCCTTCAAGAGGTTCTGTGTTGAGGCTGGAATCAAAAGAGAATTCTTTATACCCCTCAGCAGAATGGGGTCTCAGAGAGAAAGAACGGAGATATTGTTGGTGTAGCAAAATCAATGATGCATGATCAGAATCTCCCCAAATTTCTCTAGGCAGAGGCTTGTAACACTGCAGTATACCTTCAAAACAGAAGTCCTCACAAAGTTCTAGGAAATGTAACACCTGAAGAAGCCTTTACTAGAAGGAAACCAAACATCAGTCATCTCCGCATCTTTGGTTGTGTTGCCTACTGCCATATTCCTGCTGAGAAAAGGACTAAGCTAGATTCTACAACCGAGAAGGAGATTTTGGTTGGATACAGTGAGACCTCCAAAGCCTACAGAACACACATTCCCTCCACAAAGAAAATTGTCTTACGCAAAGATGTAAAGTTTGAAGAAGAAAGAGCTCTTCGAAATTCATGTCAAGACAAGGACATTTCGGAAACTGGAGTTCCCAATCAAGAGGAGAATCCCTCATCAAAAGAGGCAGATGTTCCCACAATGGAACAACAAGAGAAAGAACAACCKACCATCTCCAAGAAAAGGAAACCAAAGTCGGTCGAGCAACTGCTGAAGGAAGCCAACGAACAAGTAGAGTCGCCAAAGACCTCAGTCAGAACAAGTGTACCTCCTCAGAGGTATTCAGGATATGTTGCCCTCATGAGTAGTATKATCAAATCAGAACCAACCTGCTTTGAAGAAGCTATTGAAAGGAAGTCCTAGAGGGATTCCATGGTGGAGGAAAATACCTCCATAATAAAGAATGATGTGTGGGAAAGTGTACCCAAACCACAAAACAAATCGGTAATCAGCTCCAAGTGGATATATAAAGTAAACATGCACGGATGGAACATTGACAAACACAAGGCCATATTTGTTGCTCGGGGCTTCTCTCAGAAGGAAGGAGTGGATTATGAAGAGACATTCGCCCCAGTAGCTCAATACACCTCCATTCGTACGGTTATTTCTATTTCCACCGAGATGGGGTGGAGAATACATCAAATGGACGTTAAAGTTACATTTCTCAATGGGAACATTGAAGAGGAGGTCTATTTAAAACAACCAAAGGGATTTGAAGTTCAAGACAGAGCGAGTCATGTCCATCATCTAAAGAAGGCCATGTATGGCCTCAAACAAGCACCGAGAGCTTGGTACTCCAGAATCGACTGCTACTTACAAAGTATTGGATTTATCAAGAGTGATGCCGACTCAAACATATACCTTCTTATAAAAGAAGGGGACATTCTCATTCTTGTACTTTATGTGGACGATCGCTTTCTAACAGGAGCAGAAACTCTAATAGCAGCCTGCAAGCAAGATCTGGCTAAGGAATTTGATATGAAGGATCTAGGCCTAATGCACTACTTTCTTGGGCTTGAGATCTGGCAGCGAGAGGGTGAGACTTTCCTGGGTCAAGGAAAGTATGCAATTGAGATCCTCAAAAGATTTGGGATGGAGGACTGTAAACCCATGGCCACTCCCATGATTACTAATCTCGAGAAATTAAATTCATCTGAGTCAAAAAAGGTGAATCCTACCATGTAGAGACAATTAATTGGATGCTTGATGTATTCGACTAATACTAGGCCTGATATATGTTTTGTTGTCAACACACTCAGTCAACATATAGTGGACCCCAGAAAAGTACATTGGGTTGCAGCAAAACACATATTGAGGTATTTGAAGGGTACAATAGAATATGGACTTCGATATTTATAGGGAGACCAAGTCAAACTAGTGGGTTATTTTGATTCAGATTATTTAGATTGGGTTGGAAGTATAGCTGATAGGAAGAGTACCTCTAGTTGTTGCTTCAGTTAAGGATCAAGGATGAGTACGGATCCATACCGTGTTTGACAGGGTTGTAAGAAGATTATATTTGCCTTGTATTTTTGGTTAAGCAAAATAAAAATCTTTCTTATCTATCTCATTTTGTGTTACGAGTAGAGCAGTTGTTCTGTTCCATATTCAATGACTACATTTTCTTTTTAGTTTTACAAAGAGAAGGGCCCCAAACAAAGACGACAATGAGGTGGCTAATGCTTTTAAAACAGCATTGTCAAAGATTTGTTCTAATCCAATGGAGCTCTTGAAGGAAGTGGTGTATTCAGATATGTAAATGCGCTTGTCGATAGGGGCACTATGAGGCTTCTTACATGGTGCCCAAATTCCAGAGTTGCAAACCTTTGCATCTAGAGTTTTTCACACATTTGCAACTCTTCAACAGTAGAGAGAAATTGGAGCACTTATGGGTTCATCCATTCAGACAAGAGAAACAGATTTCAATCACCAAATGCAGAAGATATTGTGTACAATCATTCAAATCTTCGCCTCATCTCTCAAACAAAACAGATTATAACAAGGATCCTACAAAGTTATGGGATGTGAATCTCGAAGATACAACTCATGCCCCTGATTGTTTGTTTGACAGGGTTGTAAGAAGATTATATTTGCCTTGTATTTTTGGTTAAGCAAAATAAAAATCTTTCTTATCTATCTTATTTTGTGTTACGAGTAGAGCAGTTGTTTTGTTCCATATTCAATGACTACATTTTCTTTTTAGTTTTACAAAGAGAAGGGCCCCAAACAAAGATGACAATGAGGTGGCTAATGCTTTTACAACAGCATTGTCAAAGATTTGTTCTAATCCAATGGAGCTCTTGAAGGAAGTGGTGAATTCAGAAATGTAAATGCGCTTGTCGATAGGGGCACTATGAGGTTTCTTACATGGTGCCCAAATTCCAGAGTTGCAAACCTTTGCATCTATAGTTTTTCACACATTTGAAACTCTTCAACAGTAGAGAGAAATTGGAGCACTTATGGGTTCATCCATTCGGACAAGAGAAACAGATTTCAATCACCAAATGCAGAAGATCTTGTGTACAATCATTCAAATCTTCGCCTCATCTCTCAAACAAAACAAATTATAACAAGGATCCTACAAAGTTATGGGCTATGAATCTCGAAGATACAACTCATGCCCCTGATTGTTTGTTGGCTAACCTCTCTTTGGTAAATTCTTCCAATTATCCTTTTTGTGTTGGGGATTTGGATGATGTATCCGTGCCTATAGCGTGGTACACCTTCTACCCATGTTATTTTGTATCATCAGTCTAGGGAAATAGTGATTGTTCCGGTGGAGGATGTTGAGGACGAAGACTATTAGTCGAACTTTTCTCTTTCTCTCTGGATGTTCATGTTTTGGATTTTTTTAAGACTTGTGAACCGTTCCAGATAAGCTTTGCTTACAGTGCTTGTTATTTTGATGCTTTGAACTTTACCATTGACATTTTAACATATAATAATTGATTATAAAATATGGGTCCTAGTTGACCAATCTGTTATAGGTTTTATGAATCGTGATTATAGGATGTGTTATAGCGCAAGTTGTAGGTTGGGCAAAGCCCGAACCAACCACAAAGCAAGTGCTACAACTTGGGAATCCTATACCTAATGTCACCTCGATGTAGGTCCCGCACTTCAAGGGTGACTAGGTCACTCTAGGGAGGCGATCCCGGTGACCCTAGGGGGAAGGAGATGGATATGGATAGAGATGGAAGTGAATCCCCTAGAGGTCAAGTCTAAGTGGAGTGAGATGTGGGAAGAGATGACTTGTAAGTCAAGTGATTGTTGCCCCAAAGGTATAGTACTTCTCTGGATGATTGTACCTACTTGAGACACAAGAAAAGCCAACTTGCAATGATATATGTTAGTATGGATTAGCAAGTTAAGCTTGTTGTTCCTAATTTGCAGCAATAGATGATAATTTATATCAGTAAATAAAGCATCTAAATCAGCATGCAAGGATCTAAACTAGTTAAGCAAATCAACATCAAGATTAGCAATGAATATAGGCTAAAAAAAGGCACTTTGAAGTTGAATAAAGCAAGTTGTTGTAACATGTATATTTCTGCAGAAAATTGCAGCCTTATGGCTGTAGCTTTCAATCACTTATATCAGCAAATTATACCATCAAAATATGCCAATAATTAGCCCAAAAGATGTGCCCAAATTAGTGGAGTTAGTGTGCAAAATTTAGGAGCTAGTCTAGGGTTAGTTTAGGAGTTATGGTTAGTAGTTTATCTAGGTTAGATCAGCTCTAATGGTTGTAGGTTAGGGTTTGTAACAGCAAGTAAAGTAGTGGGAGAGAGGGGACGCCCTAGTAGGGGAAGACTCCTCTCAATGAGTCAAACCAACTCCAAGCAAGAGATCTTTCAAAAGATAAAAATTCACATTTCCCAAGGCAATGATTTTGTCTCTGTACATATCTTGTATATCTATCTCCTGGAAGATAATGTGTTCCAAGAAGAAATATACGATGGAAGAACAAAAAGATAAGGATTGATATCATTAGATAATACATGAAAGAATGAAATACATCAAACAAATCATGTGGAAGCTATTGCAAGATCAGTTGAATCAATCATGAAGAGACCTAGAAGAAGCAAAGACAGAGAGAAGTCAGCAATCGAGAGGAAATTGGAGAAAGAATTATGACGTTTTGTAGAAGACAAAAAGACGGAAGCATGGACTCGACTAGACAAAGAAAGCCAATTATGTATTGCAGAAGACAATGAAGATGCAAACGGAAGCGTGGACTCTGTTAGACGGAGGGAGTCAATTATATGCACTCTTACATGAAGCAAGGATTAGGAGGGAGCTAATCCTATGATCCATTGAAGATGATGAAGTATATATCCATGGTAGTAACCATGAAAGACAGTACGTGTTCAGTTCAATCTCAGAAGAAGTCTTCTTCAAAGAGAAGCCTTAAAGTATACCTGGTTGTCCATCCAGATCCGTGATCCTATGATAAATGAAAGTAGTGGAATCTTTAGAGCATGGAATCTATAAGAAACTACATGGACCTAAAATCTAAAGAAAAACATGAGGAAGAACATGAAGATTCCAAGAAAGAAGAGAAGCCCGAACAACCAGTCATTGTATCGAGAATCACAAGATTACCAGCCTAATATGAAAGCAATCAAACAGAATTGAAATTTGTGATGAAGAACAGTGTATGGAAGACTTATAAATGAAAGCATTGCAAGATTCAGAACTAGAGGTTCTCCCAGACGAAGGGAGAAGACTATGATGATTGCTCGTTCTGGTAAACCAGACATACCTCTACATGAGTCATTATATCATCCATGGGTTGGAGTGCTACATCAAGATGAATGCAAAGACTGTTATCCAGAGCAATTGAACAAAGAGCATATGAAGAGCAACCTCAAGACTTTGAGGCATACCAGAAAGAGACTCTTGTATACAGATGGAAGAAGATAACTTGGTGAAGAACCTCCAATGCATAGCAAAAGCATGGTGAACATTCTCTATAACAGAGATATTGTATCAAGATGATCACTCAGTAGATCAGAGCTCATGATGACAGAAGAAGTGCCACATGGATATGTTCCAGTGTTCCAACAATGATATACTTTATTGATCAGAGCTACATGAAGCCTTCAAAGAAAAACCAGTGCTCCAGAACGAAGTACATTTGAAATCAAGCATTACATTATTCCAACAATGATATACTTTATTGATCGAGCTACATGAAGCCTTCAAAGAAAAACCGGTGCTTTAACTAAGTACATTTGAAATCAAGCATTACATTATCCGTGATGAAGTCCGAAAAGGAGAAAATGATTCTCCAAAACATATCTCCAATGTGATGAGCGTGACAAGGGCACATTTTGGTAAAGCTTCCATCCAAGATGAAAGAGTTTGCATACTCAAGCTAGAGCTCGTGGAGAGAACTTCCTTATTGGAAGGAGGGAGTACCGATATGTATTGATTTATGGACACCATTTTTCAAACTGAAAAATGGTCCGGATGAGGCCCTTTCCTCCTCGGAAAGTGGATTGAGATTTTTTGACGGACAACGATTTCCCATTAGGGTTAACATGGGAAATGGTCCGATTGTTGATGTATCATAGACAAGGACTTCCCATTGTGGTTACCATGAGGGAGTGGTCTAGGGCATTCTTCTTTGAGGGTTACCCAACGATCACCAAATTCACAATAACAACCATTTCTCATTGTGGTTAACATGAGGAATGTATCCTGCTTTGAGGTTGATATTAAAGACGCCTTTTCCTTGTGGTTACCGTGAGAAATGGTCCCGGAAAGTCATTCCTAAGGTTATACATTCTGTCCAGGGGGCAATTTGATTAGTGTAGGAGGAATGGCCCAAGGTGGGGAAATGGTCTAGGCTCAATCGTGACGTGCATTCCTTAGGGTTTATAAGACTCTCTGTGGCACTTTGATTAGTGTAGGAAGAATGGCCCGTGGTGGGAAATGGTCCAGGTTCAAATCGTAATGCTTATTCTTCCCTTGCTTGGAGAAGAATAGTCCGCATGTTCTCATTATTGATGTTTTACCTTTTGAGGGCGAATATTTTTTCTCTCAGATCTCACAGATGTGGAGGAAAAAAAGATTGGCCCAATGATTCAAATATATCATAACATTGTTTCTATGCAAAAGTTGGATATCGATGATTGTTATGAAGACCGCGATGACTGTAGATGTATACTACCATGGTGAATGTGTTCCATTGTTTGTGACTATAATGCTATTGATCAAGTACTTGTGTGCTACTTGCTATTGTAGTGTACCAATCGGATTGTAGTTATTTTCTACTATGGATAGACACAGTTTGTGTTCTATTTTGTTCCGATTGGCTCCTTGAAGACTATCAACAGCTTTATTGGAAATAATTATCATCCGGATGAATGATGAACGTGATATTTTCTAGATAGAAAAATGTCTTAACATTTACTCTTTCTAGATTAGAAGAATGGTCTTGTATCACTCTCTATGGAGTGAGCATCATGTATGATTACCCAGATAGAGTATGGCTTCAAGAAATGATGCAATTGAAGGATGATGATGGTTCTCGTGATCTAGTCATGATCTACTATTTTGATGCTAACAAGTGAATGGTATGTTTTGTGCTCTGTCCAAGACCATTACCTCGTAATAATTCCTGGGAGGGAGGTTGATATTATGGTAGTCAAGGGAGGTATTTACCTCCACATAAAAACCTGACGAGAATAGAATAACTCCGGGAAGCAAGAAGAAAACCCTAATGAGTTGGCTAATAACCCTAGAAGACCTATTCACCAAGAAGATAATTTATATTAGGTTATTAGCCCCCAAGAGAAGCAGTCGACCAGAAATAATAATAATCGGAACGTGACAGATACCCGTGAATGAGAAGTCACCGTGCGCTAGACGTAATTGCGAGCGCCAGGCTAGGATAAACACAGAGGCCAGCTCTCATCTGGCAAAGTGTACCCTAATTGCGTGAAAGCAACACTCCAGCGCGACCTAGCTTGCCCGTCACAGGTTTGAGGAGTTGTCGCTATGAAATTACCGCAGCTCAGTGCTACGGGCCATCACCCCTTATTAGAGTTTGACTATCCTCGATCATTGTTGATGTACTTATCCTTGGGGAAAGGTGCGCCACCCTTCGATTTGCCATCTAGCCTAGGGCTCGGCTCTCGAAAGGATTCCTCCTCATTAAGGTTAAGGTGCCTTAAGGGTGGCTTCGGGCTTCCATGGTTGGGTGACAAGGTAATAAGCAACAGAAACGAGCACATCCACTATATCAACAAGTTGATTAATGAATTTAGTAGTTGATTTTAGTTTGTTAAGTTAGGGGGCATCTAACCTATATGACAAGCGTTGAATGCAAATGCAAACTTCAATGACAATCAAACCTTTCCCTAAAGGACAACTAAGACCGGTGCCTAAAGATCAAGTAAGGGATCAATCAAGTTTGTACACAAAGAATAAATAAATGATCTAATTACAATGAAATAAATTTACAATTGAGATAAGTTACAAAATGAAATACACAAATGAAATATGCTAGGAACAAATATACAATGGAACTACAAGTTAGATAATAGCACAATATAGACAAAGAACTAAAGAATAGATAGACCAAATATACCATGAACATGAGATAATCAAACCATGAAAGATACAACTTGAAGCAACTTGGAGATAAAGGAAATGCGCCACTTAAGTAGATGAAATGAACTTGAGAAAGAGCCAACAAAGTAGAACTAATGCGCAACTTCTTAAGCAAGAGGAGACTACAAGCAAGTTGCCCCAAAGATATGGTGCACAAATTATGAAGTGAAATGGAATTGCAAGTAAGTTTCCCCAAAGAGATGGTGCACAACCTTAGAGATAGATATACTTGAAAAGAATGTGCCCAACTTGAAAGCAAAGTGCTTGGAAATAAAGTTGCTAGTAAAGTAAATCACATAAACATGAAAATGCCTTGAACAACAAGGCTTTCACAACTAAAGATAACTGAAATGTGTGCTAACAATGTTGTGAAAGTGTTTTAGGTAAATTTTATGAGTATTTTAGAGTCTCTCTTTGATTAAGGGGATTAAGGTTTTATGATGCAAGCCTAGACTATGTCTACCCCTAGACTCTTACCACATTGGCCAAAATGATTGTTGGGTGCCCAAGAAGAAGGGCAAACAAGGCCCTTCCCTAACTCCAATGTGTCAACCCTGATAATTTAAGGCCACAAGGGGGACACCTAGCGTCATGGAAGTCGTCCTCACTTAGCACCCTCCTCACAGATGTCCCCAAAGTCGCCCCCACATGTCCTCAAATCACCACATCCTTCTTTACTTGGCAAGAAGGTCTCGACCGGGATATTTATGTGCTTTGACCTATCAGCAATAAGGTGCAAATTCTCCGCACTGTGATACTCTGCAACCGTGCATGTAAGCATTGGTAATGCAAAGATGCAACAGTGATTATTCCCATATGGCAACATTTGTAGAGTCAACGGTGCAACGACTAGACCAATACATCAATTTGGCAATGGGCAACATGAGTGCATACCCATGTTTGGACCTCGTTTATGCAGTAATAATAGATGTTGGACCTCAAAATGCTATCATTTTGGTTTATCAAATGTTGGAGCTACTTTTCAGAGAGCTATGGATTATGCCTTCGGGGGATTGATTATAAATTGATTGAAATATATCTGGATGATTTAACTATTTTTTCTAAGGATGGTAAACTCACATCAGCCACCTTAGGCAAGTTTTGGACAAGATGTAGAGAGTTTGGAATCTATCTAAATCCTGCTAAGTCAGTCACCCCAAAGACTGACTGAAGGTAAATTATTGGGCCACATCATAACTAAAGATGGTAGTTTAACAGACACCTGAAGAGTTGGACACATACCGTGCCTCACAACAACAAAGAAACTTCAATCTTTCTTAGGACAAACCAACTTTGACCATAGGTTCATACCCAACTATTCTGAGATCATGAAACCTATATATAAGCTACTTAAGAGGGATGTGAAATTTGAATGGAATGATGAAAAGTAAACGAAATTTCTTTGAAAGTATAAAGATTGGCTATATGTGAAGTCTGTCCTTATTAGCCCCGGAATTAAGGAGGAAAGACTTTCGTGATTTTCTTTGCTTCAGTTTATTATTGTCGTGTGTTGTTTCAAAAAGATCAAGGAAGGATCACCATTGTATATATGAGTAGGGCCTTGCAAAATTCTAATTAAAGTATCTCATGTTTGAGAAGTGCTTATGACTTAGTCAAATCACTCAAACATTTCGTGAAGTCTTCATCGATGATTCCAAGGTGATTGCTTATGTTCCTAATTCTCACAATAAAGATGTTTCGATCTCAAGTGGGGAAGGCGACTGGGGCATGTATTTGACGTTAAAAACTAAGAGCATGATTTGGATATTAAACCAACAAAATTGATTAAGGGTCATACTACAAAAATGTTGACAGTAGTAAGTCGAGAAAGCCTTGACATGGTTAACCAAATCAATAATGTAGAATGGCATCCTAACTTGTTGAAACCTGAACAGTATACAGACATCATCTCTATCTTAAGAATCTAACTTGTCCGCTGCATCTAGTGGTGGACATAAGAAAAGGGCTTTGAGGTTAAAATCTTCTAAGTATGTCCTCACCAGAGATGGATTAGGATGGAAAAATCATGATGGGGTTATCCTTAGATGTGTGGATGACGCTGAGTCAAAAAAACTAATGGATGAATTCCATGGAGGGTCTTTGTGGAGGACACTTTGTTGCTAAACTACTACCCACAAAAAACCTTAGAGGGTGATATTATTGACCCACCACATTTTCAGATGTACATCACCTTGTTCGAAATGTGAGCCATGTCAGCTTCTCACAGGAAAGCAGAAGTTAGCAACACTCCCTTTGCAACAAGTGGTGGTTGAAGCACCTTTCAACAATGGGGTTTGACTTCATCGAAGTTTAGTGATAATTCAAGTAACGGTTATTCATGGATTCTCACAACTACATATTACTTCACAAAAATGGTTGAAGCCATTCCTACAAAGACAACAACCAAAAAGGTGGTGATGGATTTCCTTGAAGTTTAATTATAACTAGATTCAGGGTCCCATCAAAGATAGTTACAAATAATGCCAAGGCCTTTTTGTTCATCAGAGATCATCTTGTTCTTCAAGCATGGTATTATCTTATCATTACGCATCGACATCCCCAAGGAAATGGTCAGTCAGAATCAAGTAATAAAAACCTAATGACCATTGTTAAGAAAACGCTGAAAATAAGAAATCTTTGGGATGGTAAACCAAACATGCATTATGGGCCGACAAAAAAAACAAAGAAAGCAAATCCACCGAAAGAGTCCTTTGAGTTAGTGCATACCAGGCTGCTGCTGGCACCCAGGGACTTCCTACTTCATGGGGCGCTTGAGGATTTTCCGCTAGCAGATGCGCTTTAAATCAGGTCAATCGGGATCATTGAGCTGATGAACCAAACTAAGGGCTTTATAACGACCGCGAACGAGCAGGTTAAGAAAGCTTTGATGTGTCAACAGACAGGGACTTCATAGTTGGTGATACAGTTTTGTTATGGATAAAGGCAGAGAGAAACTGAGAAAGCACCTAATAAATTTGACAAAATTGTATTAGGACCTCATATTTTGATCTGGGAAATAGCAGGGTCTAATTCTTTTCATCTCAGTCATTTGGATGTTGAGCCCATTAACATTCCGAGGAATGGGCAGCAGCTCAAGCTTGTGGTTAGGACCATATTTGATCGTGTGGAAATAGTAGGGTCAATCTTTTCGGCTCACCCATTTGACATGTAGCCCATTAACACTCCGAGGGAATGGGCAGCACCAAGCCTTTTCACGAGGGGCACCAGGCCCAAAGGGACACCCTTTGCAATGTATCTCTAACCCTTTTCCTTTGTATTTTTATTTTGCATATTTCATTCATTATGCAAATGTGTAATTAGAAATTTTTCTATATCATATGTTTCATCTGTTGTAAAACTATAATGTTGTAATTCTTTAGTTAGCCATGGATGTTGTATATGTGCATTCATTTGATATTCATCTATCATGTATATATACCTACAAGTTATACACAGAGAACTCATGAAAGGATTCTTCGTATGCTCTGCCTCGAAAGTGAGAAGATCAAACATGTCCCCATGTGGAACCAAATGTTGACCGCCTCTCCAACACAGTGGTCAACTCATAAAGCTATGAAGAGATGCATCATTAGATGCTCATTTGTTGAAGACCTTTTGGTTCCTATTGTGCATGTCATTCCCAAAGACTTCTTTTTGTATCTCAATTTTCAAGACCCCTCAAGGTGGGTTAATAATGTAATAGGGTCTGCATGAGTCATGTCTAAATCAGTTACCTTGGGATCGGTTCCACCTGGGAGAGTTCTTTTACCGAGCATTTTATTCTCATGTTATTAATTGGGCTTTTTAGCCCTATTGATTTCCTTTGAGTTTTTCCCCTCACACTTGCAATAATTCCTCCAAAGTGGTGAACCAAGATTCTAGTGGGTTTTATCTTGCAACTACATAGGGAATCACTGTGAAAATGACCATGCAAGCACACATCTTAGAAAGTTTCATGAATTTCACGAGTCTAAGTTAGTTTTTAATTAATTAATTTTAATTAAATTTCCTAAGTTTGGAGGTTTAATTATTTAATTAATTAATTATTTTTTGGCATTAATTAAAAACTAGGTCCTTGGACTTTGATAGTATTTTGTGCTCAAAAAGAAATGGAATAGCACCCCCACATCCATGGACCAAGTTTCATCTCACGAATAAATTTTTGCTATGGGTTTGTCCACCCGAGTGTCAGTCAGTCTAAAACAATAATTTTAATCAAGTAAAGTCCAAACATGGCAAAATGTAAAAAATTGTAATAATGAGTTAGAGGGATGTAAATGATGGAATAAAAGTTAGAGAGAGACCCCTAAGCATAACAACATAACCCTCCTAACTATTTCCAACCTATTCTAACCCTCTAATCCCCTCACATCACTTAAAAATCACGCCCCTAGGGGGATTGACGTTTCCTTGGTGGTTGACGCTAGGACTTAAATGGGGCCCGCTCTCATGAGTTAGGACTCCCTTTAACCCCCACATCACCTCCTAGGGTGATCCCACTCCCATTTCTCTCATTAATCCCTCCATTCCTTGCATTTCCCTCTTTTGTCATGCCTCCAAGGAGAGTTACGCCCCTCTCTTGTGGTTCTCCAAGAAAATCGTTTTTAATTGTTGGGGCCTCTTCCTCTCCCTTGGCACGAATCCCATAGCCTTCCCACTTGACTTTTGTGTGATCCCAACACTCCCACACCATTCTACACCCTAGATCTAAGATCTAAACCCTAGATGGTGTGCCCTAGCATTGAGATCTACTCTTATGCTTGGTGGTGGACACTTGGCATTGATCCAAGAGAGGTACATTTGCCTCTCCAAGTATAAATAGATCTCCTTCCTCACTCCCAAATCACCATATCTTGAGCTAAGGTTATGCTACTTGATTTCTCACTCTCTCTCTCTTTCATTCATCATTTTCATTCTCTTGCTCTTTAGGGTTTTGGAGATAGTTTTCTCCAAGATTCTTCTTCTTGCCATACACATGAGGTAAACCTGTTCTAAGATTTTGTTTGGTGATTGCATCTTTGGATCCTAAGGTAAAATGTTATTTGGGTAGATCTAGTAATGCACATGCTTGTAGATCTATGTATCTTGATATGTTAGATAGGATTGAAATGTCATCTTATTAGTATATGCAACATATTGTCTATTGCATGCCATCATTGTTCAAGGTTTTTGCAGGTTTAGCTTCAAGGGTTTCATTAGGACAACCTTAAGCAAGAAGGCTCCCTTGAGACACACTCAAACTCCATTCCTTTCTCACTTTTACTCTTCTTCTATATTGTTGTTCATTCTATCAATATTTCAGCTAGCATAGCTTAGTAAGATAGGTCATTTTTAATCAAAATTTAAAATTTTTTCTTAAGAAAAAAATTTTCCCTAAAAAGACAAAAGTTTTTCTTCACTTGTATAATTGTGTGTGTCATTTCCAGCAAGCATAGCTTGCTGGTTTTTGCAGGTTCAGATCTGGTTGAGAGGGGTTTTGGCTACCCAAAGGCATCCACACAACACTCAAAGACCCCCCAAGGGATTGGTAGCTATTTCTCAACATTCCCTCTTCAATTTCTAAGTATTTTTGTCATTTCTTCTCTCTTTTTCTTGCTTGTAGTGGCTCATAGTTGTGGGAGGAGTGGTACTGCCTCCTCCCACGTTTGAGCCTTGGGGTAGTTAGGGTTTACTTAGATCTTGTTTTTCCCTCCTTTTTTTCCTTTTGAGCTAGGACGTGAGGGTTTGTGAGATAAAGGGTATCTCCCAAACCCTAAGACGTGGGGTTAGGGTTTGCTTGTTTGCTTATTGGTTTGCTTCCTTGCCTTTCTCTCTTCTCTCAATATTTTTTTAAGTAAGCAAGCTAATTAATTGCCTACCTATTTGGGAGAGGAATACCCCAAAAGGTTGGGTTAGGATTTAATTTGTGGTTGAAGATCTAATTGTTAATGCTCTAAATATTCTAGATCATTATCTAACACTTAATAATTCTCTTGCTTAACTTAACTACATCTCATGCATGCTTAGTTTACTACAAGTGTTTATCTTTATGTTCCATGCTTAGATCTATAATGCTTTATGTTTAGTTGCTTCATTAAGTGAATGGTGTTCTTCTTTATTGCATAGATCTCTTTAATGCCATTTCCCATATGCTCTAAGTAACTTAATTTGTAAGTTGATAAGTAGGCAAGCACTTAAATTTCTTTTTCTCTCTCACACTTAATGCTCATATCTCATGCTCTGAACATAATATAAGTGTGATTGTCTCTCTTCTATTAGTTGGCAAGTTGTTCTTGCCCTTGCACTTGATTTCTTTACTTTGCAAGCTATTTAATTGTGCATCTAAGTGACTTGCTCTCACATAGCATATATGTGTTAATGCTCTTAATCTCTTAAACTTAATCAACACATATTTAAGGCTGAAGTGAGTTTCGGCCAAGTCACTAAATCACTCTTTAAAAGTGTCATAAAACTCTTTAAAAGTGTCATAACACTCTAAAACACTCCTAAAAGTCTACCTAATTCATATAATAACTTAATAGACTCTTTAGGGTACCTTAGACCACCATCTTCGCCATCTAAAACGGGACTTGAGGAATGCAACGGAGGGTGTAGGCAGGGGACTGTCTCACGGCGCACGGGATGTGTCCTCTCCGGGAGTACTCTTGTCTTAGGACTGACCGAGAAAGCTAGGTTTAGCCTCGTTGCTATACTATCTTGAGCATCCAGCAGTTATTTGGCAATAGGGAGAGGAGGCTTTGGTGAAAGCTTAATAAAACTCAACAATCTCAAGAAAGCTTAACAACTCAACCTTGGGCTTAATCTAATAAATACCTTGAGGGTTTAATAACTAAGAGTGAGTCATCTTTATAACATTTGTGCTTAAATCTTTAAATCTTCTGTGTTGATGTGGTAATATGTTGATGACAATCTGTAATGATCCCAAGCCAAATTCTTTCTTGGAATCACTAACTACTACTAATTTATTGAGTTATTAAGTGCATACAAGATTCATCAACACATGGAGGATCACAATATATTCAAGATGTAGAAGCACAAGCAAAGATCTGACCTTTTTATTATGAGCAATGTAATATCAATACAATAGATGGTTGATCTGGCATAAACCTCAGATGGTCGTACAAGCAATAGATATGAGCTGCTACAAAATGCTCCCGACAATACAAAATAAGCCTCCAAAGGCTGGATATACAATGAAGACTGAATCAAGCAGATCTGAG
>SNQJ01S0204628.1:7668-20781 GCA_010110895.2 Picea sitchensis
GTGCTTCAGATAGCCAGTTGGTGGATGCCACAGTTTACAGGCAGTTGATTGGTTCACTCATGTATCTGGTTAACACCAAACCAGATAATTGTTTTGCCGTGAACACTCTCAATCAGTACATGGTTGAGCCGAGTGTTCACATGGTTGGGGAAAAACACGTCTTGAGGTACATTGTTGGGACAGTTGATTATGGCCTAGACTATGTCAGAGGAGATGGAGTCAGTTTGGTTGGCTACACAAACTCAGACTAGGCAGGATGTACTGCTGACAAGAAAAGCACCTCAGGGTGTTGCTTTGGTTTGGGGTCGAGACTTGTTTCCTGGTTCAACCGAAAGCAGAAGTCAATTGCTTTGAGTTCGTCCGAGGCAGAGTATATGGCGGCCAGTCAGGCCAGTTGCGAGGCCATTTGGCTTCGTAAGATGTTGGTTGGCTTGTTTGGTCAAGAGATGCCACCGACCATCATTCACTATGATAATCAGAGTTGCATAAAACTCTCTGAGAATCCAGTGTTTCATGACGGGTCGAAGCATATTGAGATCAGGTACCACTTCATTTGTGACTGGGTTCAGCGAGGGGTAGTTCAGTTGCAGTATGTATCAACAGATGACCAGGGTGCAGATATTCTCACTTAGGCCTTACCACAGGGCAAACATGTCTACTTCAGAGACAAGATGGGCTTGGTGAGGAAGACCTTCCTCGGTAAGAGAGAGTGTTGAGTTTTGTACCTTGGGAGGTGTTCCCCATGTGCTTGTGTTCTCCTTAGCACATGTGGGATGGACTATACACTTTGTACCTTGTACTTTTGTCTAATTTCACTAACTTAGGAGTTTTAAGTCAAAAGTGAAATTTAGTCATTTATGCCTAAAATGACTATTAATTCACAAAGTGGGTGAATTAGAGACATAAAGTGAACTTAGAAAACTTAACCCAAAGTGGGTTATTTACTTAGATACTTTTGGGGAGATCTCAACCATTGATTAGATGGGAGATGAGATGATCTACACCATTGATATCTTAGCTTTCCTTTTGGAGGTTCAAGAGGGGCGCAAAGGGTGAAGGAGGCATTCATTCTTCATTTTCTCATTGTGAGAGGAAGACTTGGAGGTTGGAGATGAGGTTGCTTGAGCTTGGGCACTTTCTTTCATGGGGGAGAGGCATTCAACATCTAGCTTGGTTTATTTAGTGGGGAGGTTTCACTTCTACGGAGGACGCACTTGCTTATGAGGGCGCATCAGTTGTGGGGAGGACTTCTAGCCATCAGATTGCAATGAGATCAATTGCAGAGGGAGGCCATCCAGCAGAGCTTCATTCCTGTGGAGGGGTTTCGAAATATGAGCTCACATTTAGCTTCTAGAGCAGTTTCAGTGGATTCTTGAGCTTGTATGTGGGGTGCACCTTCCTAGGGCGCACCTAGAGGTTTTGGAATTGTATTTCAGCCTGAATTTGGCTGCTATTGTATCAGGTTCCTCTATATTTTGTACTTTTTGTATTCCACCTTCTGCTTTCCTCATATATAGACATATATTCCAAACTGGTTTTCCCCAGGGGGGTTTTATCCAGGGTCATGTTGACCAAAAATACCTGTGTACAAAAATGCATGTGTTAGTCTCTTAGATTTGCTCATTTTCAGATGTAAAAATCTTTAGGTGTGTTGTATTTATTTTAGTATGCATGTGCTAACTTCTGGTTACTAAAACTACATGCTAGAGCACCTAAAATTGCAAATACAACCATAACAAATCAACAATAAGTTCTTGTACTATTGGCTATCCTAAAACAGCAGCATATACTTACACAACAGTTGAAACTTAGAGCAAAACTGTGGTCAAAGACAGACCCAGTTGGCAAGCTTGATAGGACCTGAAAATCTTCATCATTCATGGGTGCCTTTATAGAGGGTGTGTAGTACCTTCGTCTGCAATGCACCTTTTCCAAGCCCATCAATTGCCTTTTATCTTTCCTTCTTTGTTTTCTTTCAATATAGCATAAGGTGAGGTTGAAGGTCACTGCCTTGGCATGGTGACCAGATGATGGCAATGTCACCCACAAACACCTAGTGGAAATGAGAAGGTTGGCTCGTGATGAGACCCCCTTTCTCTCAGCCATGCAACTGAGAGCCATTGCCCTGGTTTGGTGACCAGATGATGACAATGCAATACCACTAGATATTCATGGACCTGATAGGTCGGCTCGTGATGAGAAATGTGTTCCTGGTTCAAACCCTATTCGGAAGATATTTTCGAGAAGCACACTCCCTCCACAAAAATAGCACTCTCTGTTGAAACAAGAAGTGGTGTAGGAACTGTGCTCCAACACAACGCTTCCCAGCACACCCAAGACGAATCAGTGGCGCTCTAGATATGCTCCCTTTCTACTCCTACCAACAAGAAAACACTCCTTGAAACACTACATTAAAGAATCTTAACATTCCCACTATTTGGATAAGGATTATGGATAAAGAAAATCACATAAATATTCTATTTGTCTCCATTCTATCACTCATTTAAATTGACCTATCATTGATTTTAATCATCTCTACAAGGGTTTGAGTAGGCTTCTTGATGGTTTTGAGAAGAGGATATTTTTCATAATTTGGAAGGGAGATCCACCTAATTAGTGCCAATTTAAAAGGGAATCCTCTAGATCCTTTCAAAAGTTTCTTCATGTCCATCAATTTGAGGTAGACCGACATATTTAAGAAAAGAATTATTCACATGTCTCCTGAGAGACTTAGTCACATCTCATTCCAAGATTTTTCATAGAAGTCCTTTGCACATTTCTTTTGTTGCTCATGAAATACCATTTCTTATGAGATTATATCATGTAATGCTTCAACTTTAATGTGTGCAATAAGAATTAACAGAGGGAAAGAGAATAGAACCACTAAACTTTGTTGCCCCTATTGTGATCCAAGCAAAAGTTCCACAAATTCTATACCCATGTGAGGAAGAATTTCTTTGGGATATTACCAAGTGATTTAACCAACAACATAGGAATCAAAACTTGCTTTGTTGTACCCAAGGAAGATAGAGAAAAATATGTCAAAAAATAACTAAAAGCACAAAATAAAAATAAAAATAAAATCAAAATATTCAATCTAGAATGCTTGGCCAAGCCCCTTCCCCTCATGCTATTGGATCCAAGATCATGCATATAGGTTATAGAACAATACTAAATTTCCTTAAGCAAAGTAGTAGGGAAGATGTTGATGACAAAGTGTGCAAGTTCCTTTATGCATGTGGCAAACCATTTAATGATCTTGACTCCCCATATTGGCATGATATGACTACTGCCATAAATAATGCCCCTAAAGGACATAGGAGACTAAAGCGTGACAAAGCCAGAGCCCAATCACTAGACAAGGAAAAATCCAAAATCCATAATGCTTTGGGACAGATTACAAATGATTGGACCAAATATGGGGTATCCATTGTAGTTATTGCCTACACAAATGTTAAAGGAAAACCGTTGATAAATTTTCGTCTTGTGTTTGCTAGTGGTCTAGTCGTCCTTGCAGCCCATCACTTCTCCAATCGTTACAAAACTATCAGTAATATTGCAAATCTCTTGTTCAAAACTTTCAAGAAATTGGGTTGTACAATGTCATTCAAGTCATTACTAATAATGTGCTAAGTTGTAAGGTAGCAAGAGCAATCAATGAGCATGTATATCCTAACATATTTTGGTTTGGGTGTCCGGTGCACACATTGAACCTCTAGATGCATGATATTGGTAAGTTGAAGGAGATTTGCACAAGAAATGGAAGAACACTGTAAAATGTATCACCAATCATAGCGACACCCACTTCATTTTCAGAAATCCCTCTCAGTTTGAGGCGAGATCAAGATGGGAAGTGGAAACACTTCATCTATCGATAGACAAGGCTTTCTCTTACACTATAAAATTCAAAAACTAAGTTTCACCATTCCAAGAGAAAGGAGAATCTTTAAATAGTTTTAGTTCAGGTTTAATTCTAGTTTAAATATTAATGTCCATTATTGCATAAAGTTGCCAAAGGAGACTGAAAAAGTACAAGGATAAGTGCACATTGGGAGTGCTAAAGAGTCTTCAAGTCTCAAGAGAACTGTAGAAGAGCAAAAATACATGAGAATATATGGAGTGTCAAAAACAACTCTAGGAAAAAGAGATCAAAAAGCAAGAGGAAAAGAGGACATTTAAAGGATACAATCAAGCACTTGGAAGTGCAAAGAATGAAAGGGCGATAATCTAAAGGGTGCTAAGGAGGAAGACCTAAACCAAAAATGTTGTCGCCTAACTACTCTCCAAACATCCAATATCGAGAAGAAGTTGGTGATGAGATTCCTACTAACCACTGGTTGGGTGCTTTGGAGTATATGTTGCTCGACTAACCTTGTCAGGAGAATTGATCATGGAGCCTATTGTCGATGGAATCATTTAGATATTTGAAGTAAGAGGTAATGATTCTAGAACTAGCAACACAAAAAGGCTTACCTTTGAGAGTATTCTATGGGAGGTGAAGCTGCTAGATTTTCATTAGATTTCTTAACATTAGATTTACCATAGCATTTTGATCTTCTTTTAACATTCAATAACCATATAATGAAATATATAAGCAGCAGATAAACAAGCACAAGAAAACACAAAGATTTATCTTGGGAAAACCCCAAACTCAGGGAAAAACCCAGCCAACTTTTCTTAGAGAGAATATTCCAATACAACCATGAACAAGCTCTATTCACAAGACAAAACCAACAACGAAGAAACCTTGATAACAAATACTTATCTTTTCTTCTTGTCAAACCCTAGCGAGGGTAGACAACTGAGTAGCACCACAAAACTGGCACAAGATANTTCCAATACAACCATGAACAAGCTCTATTCACAAGACAAAACCAACAACGAAGAAACCTTGATAACAAATACTTATCTTTTCTTCTTGTCAAACCCTAGCGAGGGTAGACAACTGAGTAGCACCACAAAACTGGCACAAGATAAGCGCATCAAGATAGCACACCATGGAACTAACACAACTGGTAACTGCAAGTGCAACTGGCACTACAACTACAACTGTAATTGGCACGAAGCAACTAGGTAGCACCACACAATCTTAGCGCAACTCTTCCAAAGGTAGTGCACAAGAGAAACCACAAAAAGCCACCAAGAATACCCTTCCCAAGTAGGGCGCACTCTCCAAGAGAACCAGAACCCAGAAATAGCAAAATTGTCGCAACTGCAGCTACAACTGCCTAGTGCGCACTACATAAGGAGAATTGTGTGTCTGTACAAATGAAATGATCCAACCCTGTATTTATACTAATCAGGGCACTTGTCTAGGGTTGACTTCTTATTTTGGGTCTTCATATTTACTTGATTATTTATGTGGGACGACTTCTCTTCTTGGAAATTATATTTCCAATTTAATTATTTCTTGTGGCCCAACTTCTCTTCTGTGGTATTCTATTTCACTTTATTCTTTTCCTGAGTGTTCTTCAATTGTTCAATGGTCTTCCTTTGACTTCTTGGAATCTTCTTCTCTAAGAAAATTTGCCTCGGAGGGAATACCTCCCGCAGCTACCAAAACATCAAAAGAAGCATCTTACAAAAGAAGGAGAAGATACATCTTCGATCCTCATACTATGCAAAAGACCTCAAGGAGCCATGAGAATCCTTGAACAAAGTACAATAACGACCACAAATTTGATAATAAATAACGTATTTAAAAACAAAATGTTATCCTGACTCGGATTCTCACATACATAGTTTATGGTTACGATGCTCCTTCAAAAGATGATCTATCTCCAAGTGTAGCTACTAGTAACAAACATGAGCTACATAGACTTTTAAGGTAAAAGGTAACTACAATCTAATATGTATTGCAGTAGATATGAGGTTATCCTTGAAGTACATGTAAGAGTGGAAGTAGCAGCGAACAGTTGGGGTTAGGGGGTATACTAGCTTTAGTCCATGTTGTTTTCAAGTAGACTTTGTAGATCTATGCTCTAATACCTTTATCAATAGCTCTCTTAGTAAGTTAAGAGACATCAATAGATAACTCTAAGACGGGAGGCTTCTTGATATCTATGTTTGTTTGTTGCAAGAGAGAAGAAGCTCTAGAATACTAGCTTCAACACCTCCACTTGCAAGCTAAAATAGAAGGTTGGACTATAGAGAGGTTAGTAAGGATCATCACAATAACATGAAACCAAGATTACTCAAGAGAGTTCTCTATATTGCATTGTTTAAATGACGAATGAAAGCCTCCTTATAAAGGGTTACACACTACTCGATCCAATCCACTTTATCAATGTGGGATAAGCCAAGATACATGCAAAATTAAAATAAGACAAAAGCATAATATAACCTAAAGTCAAAATGAATTTATAAATGCCTATGTCTAATATCTATATGACCATTATTATTTTGACATTTACTTTAGCACCCTCCCTTAACGGTCAATCTACTAACTACACCAAGCGTATCTCAAAATTTTACATCTTTGTCAGGACCCAAAGACTTGATAAAAATGTTTGTAGTTTGGTCCTCTATTGGAGAATACTGCAGCTTAATAAATCCATCCTCTACAAGTTGTCTGATGAAATGACAGTGTATTTCAACATGCCTGGTAGACTCATGGAAGAATGGGCTCTTGGCTAGTTTGACCACCCCTTGATTATCACAGAATAGGGGTGTTGGCTCTATTTTTTGTATCTTCATGTCTAAAGCAACCTCCTGAGCCAAAGTGACTCACACACTCCTTTCACTACTCCTCGATATTCTGGTTCAATGAATGAAAGGTCTGCTACATGCTACGTCTTGCTAGTCCATGTGACTGGACCGTTGCAAAGACTGAAAACATATCCATTAGTGAATTTTCTATCATCCACAAATCCCGCCCAATTTGAATCTATATATCCAAAGAGACTCGAGTCTTTGTTTCTGATGTACATAATTCCAAAGTCAAGTGTCCCTTTCACATATCTCAACACCCTAGTCATTGTAGTCCAATGTTCTACTTTCGACACTATCATGAATTTGGAGATGAAGCTCACACTGTAGCTCAAATCAGGCCTAGTGGTTGTAAGGTATATTAAGCTCCCTACAAGTTACCTATAGACTGACTCATTAACTTCCTTATAGTCAATCTTGGTTGAAATCTTTAGCCCTTTCTCCATAGGTGTAGACCAGATTTTGCAATCTGTCATTTTGAACCTACTGACTGTAGCATGATAAACACTTGTGTGTGATTGCTTTGTGATTATGCGGAACCCAATCTAGGAGATGCTTTTGATGATATCTTGTAGTGATTTGTCATTGTGTGATTTTTTTGTACTCTATAGACCATTTAGATACTCAATGTTTACGTATTTTAGTTCAACATTTCAAATATATATTGCCCTCGATTTTATTTTTCCATATTCACCCTCACATGTTATAAACATAAGCAAACTTTTCATATTTGGTATCTAATGTTTAGGATTTGAATTAATGTACATGAATATTATATTTTTCTATTAAATTTTAAATAGTTTATGTATATTTTATAAGCTTGTTCTTTTTCCAAGTTTTTCCCGGTTCCGATCTGGTTCAAGATTTTCGCTTTTCCATTTCAATATTTTAGCTTTCCCAGTTCCAGTTGGGTTCTGGTTCTGATAACATTGATAAGGATAAGACTTGTCCATGACACATTGTTACAAGCACATATCCACTTGAGTATGGAACACGTGATATTTCCATTTGGGCAGTTATCATTACTACAGATATCATCTTGCCTTCCTTATCTATAGGAAGATGGACAAACACAAAATCAACCCTTCACCATTAAGCTGATTGAAATTAAGAACCTCAATGCCATTCTTCTCCTTCATTCCTCTGTTGGAAATAGATCACCATAAACCAGCAGGATACATGGGTCTGTAATAATCTTCCATCCAAGAAGGTGCTACTATTCTTGTAAATTTTGGGATACCGAGAGTTAATACTCTACTCCTCCATCCTTGAGAGGCATTCTATTGTCCCCAAAACAATAAATCTTGTATTCAAAAGTTGAATTGAGTAATAGTTACAAAGAAGTTATCATTAATATAATAAGCAAAAGGAAATTAATAGAACATTAAAAAATCCATTTTAAGAATCAAATATGGATTTCCAATGGCTCAACAAACCAACAATGATTCGATAAACAGGAAAAGAACAATAAACAGTACAATACTAATTTACTTGACAAAGGCAAAAAAAGGTACCAAAACTAATACAAATATCAGAATGGAGAATTAGCCAACAAGCCAATTTTTCTGGCACACCTTGCCACAAATTGGAGGCATTGAGTATCTAGAAGGAACAAATGGCATTAATTTCCATCATCTGTTGTCATTATCAGAATCCCTCGATATCAAATTCCAAATTACTCTTTCTGCCTATGTTTCATAATAACAATCACATGCTGAGCGCTCAATAAGATGATCGAAACTCTAATCCCATGACAAAAGAAATTTCCTGTAGATTGGCAAGCCTTTCCCATCCCTTCCATGTATCTCAATCAGAAAGGTATTTTACATTGAAAGAGCGATTGCATGACGCTGTATCAACTAAAGTGCAATTCCATGCCCATTAGGCATTACTGGGCTCTATCACTTGACACCAAGTAAACCTTACCAAGGATGTTCTACTTTTTTGACCCTATAGGGTATTTCCTTTTGTGCTATACATAATACATGTATGATTGTTGCACTTGTTTTCATCATTTAACTATTTCTATTTTATTTGACAAAAGTAGGCTTTTATTAGCATTCTAATTTGTTTACTTCAAACCTGGTAGGATTAATTGAACACTATAACAACCATAATTGGAACTTCAAGTTATACTTTTCTTGATTGGTGAGCAACTTCACAACAGTGTATTTTAATTTCAATGGGTGTAAGCATTCTCTCAACGTTCCATATCGTAAACAGATTCATTTCAAATACCCCAAACCTCGAGGCTCTTTGTAATCATATAGACAGAGCCAAAGTTCTTGCAGATTCACAGGATTGTTATCTTGCAAGAAGAAACTGCTTCAAACAATTTGAATTAAAAACAAGACAAAAACATGTCTAGCTGAGCAACTGCTTACAGATAATATCAAAAAATAAAACCAGGAATACTCGTTAAGAAGCCTTATTTAAATCAGGCCCTCAGACATTTAATGCAATAAATTACAAGAAGAGACAGGCCATGTGATTCAGAGGAAACTCCTACCCTGATTAACAGAACAGTAAAAATGATTCCAATATTGTCATGTTAAAGATCAAGTATAGTTTCTGAAGAAAATGCCATTAGTGTTCCAGCTATATATTTCCTTGTAGTTACTTGGCTTTTGAGTAACCACTGTACATCCGACTACATTAGCAATTCCAATATTGCACCTTTACTATGCACATATGAAGAAACAGAGGATAGAAAGAAAAACAAAGGTATAAAAGGATATAGATACAAGCATGACATTATTTCATATGCACCTTAACTCCCAGTTTCTACAGAATAGTTATTGCTAAGAAAAACCACAGTTACCGTGCATTGATACCAGGCATATCGTTCTCCTCTCGGTCCTGAATACAAACAATCCATTAACTAATGGGGTAAGAGCCTGATCAATGCAATAATGCTGCAAAAACAAGATGCAACATACAAGATAACAAATATTCCTTAAAAAACAAGCGCAATATAGCACATGACATCAAGGACCCAAAGTAATACCAGAATGATTGAGTTTCACTGTCTTGAAAGGTACATCATCAGGACTCTGAAGGTAAACCCTCCGAGGATCAATGCTCACAACCACGGCCTATAGCATTCAAAACAAAGAACAGATAATTGAAAAAGAGTTCATCTATAAATATTATTGTATAAAATAGAATAAAAAGACAGACATCTACAAGGGTCGAAAATGCTACCCATCAAACATTATTATACTTTTATTTAAGACTGATTGTTCCTGTCCTGCTGATGAACCAACTTCCCTTCCATGACTACAAGTAGTAAGTCACATTCAAAGAATTAACATGAATACTTCCTTTTTATTGGTAACGATGGATCCATATTTAGTGTCTGCATTTCTCAATGTAGAAAAATGGGGTACAAATGAAGATATACATTGAAAGACTTTAAAATCTACAATATATCAACTGAAGTTATGTGCCAGATTCACAACTTTGTGCCTGCCCTCAGAATCCCTTGGAATGACTATTGTTAAGAGTTCAATAGACACTACGGCACCCCTTAACAATGACAAACTCTGTATTCATATCAATCTGGGCAAGAATAATGTCACTGTACAGGCAACCTACAATTATCATACACCTTTACAGCCTTCAAATACTTTTGCATAATTTCCTTATATTCTATTTTCGATGTTCAAAATATTATGTGGCATCATTAGACAGTCTGTCTTGTCTTATTTCTTTTTTACTTTATGTCTGATGTATATCAGGCAAGCAAATGAAACTACTACAAATTTAAAAAATAAGGATACAAAATGAATATTATTATGATATTTACAGGTATAGTTCATGTGCAAAGTAAGTCTGGGATTGGCTCACTAAATTCTGTGGCCAACTCCATATCTTGGAAATCAGCACCCTCACAAGATAAACTTCCTTGGAACGTTGAATTCCGCAACGATACAAGCACAGAACAGCAATGTGAAAATCATTCACACAAGAAGGAAAAACTAATAGCAAGTATGCAAGTAACAAAGGACATCCTCACAACCGTACACATGCTGTATATTCATTTGTATTACAATATTGAAGAGAACAAAACTGTTGGAGAGTGATTATCTTTGACAAACTCTCCCATAAAATACAATAAAGTTGGTGACTGATCATTTTCAACAAACTCACCCAAAAAGGACAAAAGACAAGTGTACTAAAGTACAAGTAAAAATTGAAGAAAATCATTGTCCCCAACCCAGTTTCAATCAGAACTTATCACTCCCATAGTTTAATGCCCAACCCACACGATATAATTTCATCACATAATATAAATTAAATTCTGGAAATGAAATTTCTGAATTTGAAACACATGAAACAATCTTCTGTGACTAGAAATTAAATGCAGAAATACCTCAGCAATAAGTGAACACAGTACCCAAGAAAGTTTGGTCCAAAAATGACCCAGGAATAACCCCCAAGGTGGGGGAAACCTGTTCTCCAGAGAGGGCAGATTTTTATTAATAATCAAGCATCTGGAAATTACAATGTACAGCAGAATTAATTCAGCATTAATGACAAACTTTTCTCCTTGGGATTCATGACCAAATTACACAAAAATTTGCACCCAAAGCCTGCCTCGATTTCTGAGCCCACTCAGCTGGAAAATCCGTACTGTACGGCCACCCAAAACTTCATTCAATGCTGTACGGCATCTCCTCGACTTCTGTGCCACTTGCTGTATGGAATCCGTACACAGTACGGCACATTTAATGCTAGAACCGTGCCTCGATTTCTGTACAGTCTGTCCCTTAATTTCTGCGCCCAATATCTGTACGGTACGGTCACTTGCTACTGTAATTAATGCTGTCCCTTGCCTTGGCATTCATGCCTATCTTTGCCTTGGATAGCGTGCCTCTTCTCTAATGCAATATTCTTCTTCCTGCTTAATTTCTCCTTTGCTCTCTCTCTTCAACGAATGTGCAAAAGTGTTCTCAATGGACTCATGAGAAACATTTAATCGGCTCTTTCCCCTCTTGGCCTTTCAAATTCCCAAAGTGACTTTTGGATGTCCACATGATCCAGTGGCTCACAATGAGTTAGGTCAACGGTGGAAATAAAGTGCACATGAAAACCATTTTTTTAATATTTCATTCACCCAACTTAAATAAAAGACCCACTTAGCTTTTATTTCCTTAGTCACTTTTCATTTTATGAAAGACAAGGGGGGTCACATTTAAAGTGGTCACATTTCTCTAGGCAAAGAGACCAAGCCTAAGGAAAACCACTTACCTCGGTATAAAAATTTAACACTCCCTCTTATCGAGGAAAGTATTACTTACCACCCCCATCGGAAGAGACCTTGTGAGGATGTCTCAAGGAGATCATGTCTCGAGGCCCACAGGTCCCAGACATGGAGTACCGAGAGCAAGATTGACCTAAGCATGGCCCTGGAGGGCCTATCCTTTTCTTCTTCCATCAGATTTGTCTTGTCAGCAGCAGCAGCATCCATCACCATCGGCCTGGTCTTGTATCAGAAGAGGTTCTTGCTCCATGAGGTAATTGGTCCAGGTATCATGGTATGTGTCACTTTTGATCATTAAAACATTTAAATATATGCATCTAATTCCTTTTATCTCTAACAAATGCTTGGATCTTACATTGGCCCACTTGATCATGATTGGGGGAATTGACAGGGTGCCCTAGCAAGCCTGTGGCCATAGGTTTTGGTTTGCCACTGGGGAATTTCTAAAGAGCCATCGTCCGCTCCCATCATAGCACCATTGTTTCATCTTCTCTCCCGCTCATTTATCCCATTCTCCTTGTACGGGCATTGGGTTGACCTATTTGTAGGATTGCACCATATCTCGTGGGAAGAAGGGGCTAAAGGCCCAGAAGGTAAAAGCAGTTGGTAAAAGACAAAAGCCTAAAATGAAACCATGAGATGCATCGCCCATGGATCCCCGAGAAGGCAATAAAAAGCCTCTCAACAAGAAACAAGAGGAACACGGAAAATAACAAACAAGATCTAGTCAGAGGATAGGGGGTCTCATCCCAAACCAGTCTATTAGGTTCATGGGTACCTAGCAGTATGACATTGCCACCATCTGGTTACCATGCAAGGGCAGTGACCTTTGGTTGCATGGCCAAGGGAAAGGGGGTCTCATCAAGAGCCAGCCTTCTCATCTCTATGAAAGTACTTGTGGGTAACACTGTCAGCTCTGGTCACCATGCCAAGGTAATGTCCTCTGTTTAGCCCTTGAATAAAAAGAAAAAGCAAATAAAAGAATAAAGCAAGAAAAAGAATAAAGGCAAAAACGAGCTTGGAAAAAATGCATCCATGACAGGTATAGCTCGCCTTCTACAAAGGCACCCACAGATAACATTATGCATCCTTGACCCTCACTGCACCCACATGTCTAGACATCCCCTAGCCACATCACC
>SNQJ01S0204628.1:20791-35638 GCA_010110895.2 Picea sitchensis
ATGACTAAAAATGAAAGATGCAATGTAACTCATGCTAAATCTAACACAAGACGTCAAGGAGAGAGAGAGAGCTAGAGTTCGTTGGGCATATGGAGTCTATAAATGCAACCTCAATGGAGGATAGAAGCAAGATACAACACAAGGATCAAATCCTAGAGGAGTACAATCACAAACCATAGGTCCAAATCTTTTAGGAAAAGAAGGTAGGGGAGTACAATCACAAACCCTAGGTATCGTCCTATGTCTTGTAAGGCTTCTAACAACAGATCAAGGTGATCAAACCTTAGAGAAGTACAATCACAAGCTCTAGAATTTAATCAATAAGGGTAAGTCTAGGGGAGTACAATCACAAGTCCTAAAATCTATCTTGTATGCTTCAAGAAGCTTAAAATGAATGAAAACAAGGGAAAGGATATCGATTGCAAGCCTTTCTAGGGTTCCAAAACACAATTTATCTAAGAAGAACTAGATACCATGCAAATTATCACCAATTTGATAAAGCATTTAATTAAAACACGAAGAGCAAACCATTAATACTTGTAAAGAACACACACAAGCCAAATAATTGAGCATGAGGAAACCCTAGACCATGGATCATCCACAGAAAAATATGAAGAAACATCCACAAGATCACTCTCTAAGAGGTGCGCACAATTACTCTATGATGAAAAAGAAGTATAGAAGACAAGAGAAGCGATTGTCCACAAGTGTGAGTTATGATTTTCAAAGGAGGGAGTGCTATGATTTTCAAGGGAGGGTGTGCTAGTCTTTATATATTAGGAAACCTTAGTGCTTTATCTCTCTGAAAGCCCCTAAAATGTAACAAATGCATGATACAAGGTGGATAGGTCTAGGCCGACCCCTGAAATACCCTCCAACATAAAGACCAAATGTAAATACACCAAAACGTCCCCTCAAAACTCAACACGTGTTAGAGAGGAGGTCAAAATGAAGTTGATGTCATCTCCTCTAGGGGTACAAAGGCCTCCAAAGGCCACATATCCTCTCAAGGGCGCAAAGCAGCATCAAGGGTCACATCTAGTCATCCAAAAGTCATGTCTCATCATCAACCAATGCCAACTCATCACCATCAATGCTAGGTTGGCCCAAGCAAGCATCAAGTCACATGAAGCATGATGTCATCATGAATATGTGTAACCTCCAAGGTATAGGGTGTGACGTCAGGAAGGGAAAAGCTCCACAACCTCTCCAAAGAGGTGTACTATCCTCATCAATGTTCACGTCATTAAGCCCACGCTGACATCCTCAAAGGGCACAATGTCCATGGTGAGGGGCTTCTTGCCCCTTAAGTAGTCAATCAAGCCATATTTTCAATGTCCAAGCTCACCAGTCCAACATCCAAGGTGCAAGAGGTGAGAGAAGGTGTCCTAAGATAAGCCAAATCACCAAAGGACCAAAGAATTTGCATCAAGGGCACAATGTCGTTCATATAACGCTCAATGTCTTGGGCATCATCATGAAAATGTCCTCCAAAGGATCATGTCAAGGGTGCATCATGATCAAACAAGGTCCACAGAATCAAGTAAATCCAACATTACAAGATACAACAATCATTAGAATCAGACAAAGTAAGCCACAATCTAATATAGAAGCCACATAAGCAATTCACTTTAGGTATCTTCTTCAAACTTCACACCAACTCAAGACTTTATGCAATTTGCCAAGTTTAGGTATGGGAGGGCCATCACATGATCCTATTAGGTGTGCCAGTACCCAGGTAGAGAAGTAGTTCTCGAGAAACCCTTCAAAGTGTAAGTATAAGTGAATGAGGTGGCATGCGGTTTACTTCATGGTCATGGTGTCATCAACATGCAAGGCCATATGTGGTTTCATCTCCATGAGTGCCTTTGTAGAGGGAGTGCTTGATGCTTGAGTTACCCTTTCCTCGGTAGTGTGTGTATTCCAAACCCCTTCTTGCCTTTTGATATTCTTCTATTGCTTTGCAAGTCTCCTTTTCAGGTTCATGCTTGTTGATGATTGCAGGTATGTGAGACATTCTCCAGCTTACAAACATGTGAGATGTGGATCATTGCATCGATGTGAGATATTCTCCAGCTTACAAACTTGAGAGAAAGCCCCTAAAGAGGGTGTGTGGTTCCTATCTGAGACAGAGCTGGAATGTAGAGATGACCTCCTCCATTCATAGAGTTGAGAAGAAATCCAGATGATTATCCTGTGGGAAAGACGATCTGCTGAGTTGGACGTCCCTGTGGCTGAGCACAAGGTGAACGTTTGAAACCCCAAAGTGCTGGGTGCATCGTCATGAGAACATAAATGAAGATGATGTGTTAGCCTCCTCTGAGCAGTAGAGTTGACGAGAAACTCCAGATGACTCTCCTGTGTGATGCAGTGGAAAAGAAGATCTGTTGAGTGGACGTGTCTGTGGACGAGCACATGTGAACGTGTGAAGATCTGGTTCTTTTGTGTAATGTAGTGAGCCAGAGATATGGACATTCCTATGGATGTGCCCCTAGTGGATGAGCACTAGTGGGTGTATCAGATCCTTTGCTATATTGTTCAAGAGTGAGACTTGCCTGTAACCCTAATTGTAATGTAAAGGGTATAGGTCGGCCCCACCTTAATGTGACTAGAAGTTAATGTAAAAGATAATTAATCTGGTTAATATTAATTATATTATAAACTAGTGAGGTCGGCCTTGTTGTGCCAATAGACACTTCTATTGACAGGTTCAAGTTAGTATAAGTAAAGATAAATTCCCCATTGAGGAAACATATCTTTCAAGTGAGTTTGGAAATTTCAGCAAGTACCCCTTCTTGGGAAAAGTGCGCACCTCTCTTGGGCGCTAGTCTTCTAGGGTTTGAGCACCCTCTTGTGTGCTAGGTTTTATCTTGGTGGTGAGGGTCTTTCTCTTGAGGATTATAGCAAAGGATTTGGCTGGGTTTTCTTCCCTTGTTGAGAAGGGTTTCCCAGGATACTTCTTGTGTTCGTGTGCATGGTGCTTCTTCTTGTGATCTTGATTGCTGCAACATTTATGGTTATGGTTAAAAGCTAAAAATGGAATGAACTTCATTCTTAACCTTGACTATTGAAAAATCAACAATGCTTTGTTAGTTTTCTTACTAGGATTAAATCCTTTTAATTGACATGCATTCAATGCATCAGGACTAGGGCTATCACCTCATAGCGAGGGTGTAGAGCTGAAGCTGACCTTTGGCTTTTGATTTGGTCATTTGTCATCCCATTATTTCTTCTTTCTTTTATAAACACACATTTTTAAAAATTCTTTTTACTAGGGCATTATAGCCCTTCTTCTCATAGGAGGATGAAGGCACAAACCTTTTTGGTGTACTTGTACAACCATTTCCAAAAGATCGGACAACGGAGGGAAAATAGATGTAATGTGTTAAGTATGGAAGGGAGTGGTATGTTACCCCTGTCAAGGCCTCCCAGTAGTAACCCTTTTCACCAAGAGTGACAACACTAGACTAGGATACATAATATGACTACCAAGTTGAAACAAGGCAATAATCATAACTTCCAGGTAATCGTAATCCATCATCTGACTTCAACCCATTATCCTCACCTAAATGCCTAATGTATTAAATGTAACACTTTATATGAAACAATGACTAGTGTACCTCATGTGTGTTGGACTGCCATCATCGGAAGAACCATGCTGATCAAGTGAAATTGATTGACTTGTGATGAGGGGGGAGGCATCTAAGGGGTAACAATGATCAGTCTAGATCTTTGTCACTTTTGGAAATATTTGTGGAATTTTTTTGGGCTGTTAGTTGAGGTTTCTAGGATGTCATTCCGTATTTAAATTAATGGCCAATTCGAGGTAGTCAACATAACCTTAGTCCATGCTCTCTGCATAGAGCACCACCATAATAAACAACGAGATTAGTCCTTGTACATTTTGCAACACAACTACAAGAGGTCGACTCATGTCTTTGTTGGTCGTTACTCATTTGATGTCTATTATGGATTTTCCTCTTGTGCATTGTGAAATTTTAGTTGCTCTTCTATCTCTAAGCATATCCCACCAACAATAGGAGGAGAAAAATCTTTTTCCTAGGTGCTGATCTTGGCTATGTTGCGCAACAAAGCCCATGATATTGTTTAGTAGACATGTTCCGAGTACAAAGCGTTGCATGAGATACTTTGAGTAGCCTCTCATTTTCATGTTGGTGACAAAGTTTGGCTTTACTTGGACGAAGAATGCTTCAAAAATCAGCAACATCAGATGCTCAATTCGTTCATGTAGGAGCCTAACACCTTCACACAACAAATGGGTCCCGATGCTTTCAAGTTGGATTTTACGCCTCAGCTTGGCATGCATGATGTGGTGAATGGCCGTGAGAGCTCAAGCTATATGAGCCCCCTTGGAGGAATCAGTTGCAATCACATCCCTAGGTACATTATAGAGTTTCAACATCGTCTTCTTACCCGTCCGTCCGACTACCCCTTGGAGTTAGTTGAGCAACCTAGTTTCTATCGGGAGCTTTCTCCCATGACCTTGGATGGTAGGAGAGCATGGCTCCCTCGATCTTGTGTTCCCTCTAGAATCATATCATCGGGTCCCCTCGGCCTTATTCACCCTCTAAAGGATATCATCTACCTTTCGATCGACCCTTTGCAAGTGATTGATGACTCTGATAGTGGTGAGTATCTTGGTCTCCTCTCGTGCCCTTGGCCACCAAGTCCGATAGACATTGACAACCTCTCTCCATCTCTCTCTCTCTCTCTCTCTCTTTTAGTTTATTATATCATTGTGCTCACACTATCTTATCATTTTGCTAGACTATTAGTTTATACCATTTTGCTACGCACTTAGTTCTTTATCTTTTTGCTTTCAACAATCCTCTAGGAGTTGCTTTAACACTCCCACATTATATTTACACTAGTTGTACCTGTTGCCACCTTTATACACATCTCAGGTAACGTGGAGGAAACCTTCAATCCACTGGGTGTGTCCTTGGGGGCAAGTTTTGAGTCAAGGTGCTGTCACCTGATCCTCAACTCCTCAGTCTAGGCCAACCCCTAGCGAAGCCAAGGGTGGTAGTCCTTAAAGAAAATAATCTAAGGCTTGAGCTAAACTAAGTATAAGAAAAGAGTATAGGATTTTATTGCAACAAGAACAAGTATTACCAAATATCAATTTACACTAGCAACATATGATTCATTCACTTATCCAAAGATACATTCAATAATAGTAAAGCAAATGAGATGCATACATCAATATGAAACTTCAAAGGAAAAGCTTGCAATGTGAATACTTGAAGTGAAATTGGCTGTAAAAATAAAGTAAATGAGACCAGTGCCAAATATCGTGATATAAATGTAACGTTGCTGAGATGAAGATTGCCCTGTGGAGATGTCCTTATAAAACTTTATTAAAATTTATTAAGGTTTGATTAGATCAATTTTATTGCTTGAGAAGTGGCGCCCTCCCCCTCTCCCTCTTGTTAACACTAGTCATTATTTTGAGTTATGGGAGAGGTGGTAGCCCAGAACTTCACACTTGGCTCTCTTCCTCTCACAAGTGGTGCACCCTCCCTCTCCACATGGTGCACCCTCCTTCATTGGGAACTCCACCCATTTGCTATTTATACAAGCTAGCTCTACCATTGTAAACTAGTTGGAGCTTGGGAGAAGGCTTGAGGTTGTAACACTATTGTATCATCTTTTCATTTGGAATAAAAGGCTTTGGAGGCTAGATTGGTGTAATGCTCTCAATGTGTGGGATGCTAATTTTCAATGTTGCCAATTTATGAGGTGATGTTGTTTTGATTACTTGCTTTCAATTGTTAATGTAGAAAGGATCTACTAAACTAGCTTGTACTTTTAGATCTTTTGTCTTCCTTTGAATATCAAGATTTATTAAGCTAGTTTGCATTTTTGAATCTTTTCATTTCTTCACATATGCGGTTAAAGATTTGCATGTTAATTTAGCTTAATTGCATGCTATCTAGATTTCATATGTAGGAAGCACTACTATTTAACATTTTGTTGCAAGTGTTTGAAGCTTACAGGTTCTCATACTTGAAGAGGAGGTTGAGCTAGATTGCATCTTCCTCACACTTCAAGATTCATAAAAGGCATAGTCCCTCCGTGTTCTATCGAGAAGACTCCATTGCCCAAGGATTCCAAGGCTTACAAGCTATTCTTTCTCTCATTCTCAATGAAATTCTACTTTCCTTTCGGTTACTTCATTGCATGCAAGTGTTAGGATCTAAAATTTAAATCTAAACCTTTGCTATCTTACTTTGCATGCATAGATTAAACTAGATCTCATTTTGTACTTTCAAATGTTTATCTAAAATTTAGATCTAGCATAGGGAAAAGTCTCCTTTTAGCAAGCTTTACTCTAAATTATTGAAGGTTAAAAGGTAGTCCTTTTTAAAAGTTTTCATTGAATATTTGGAAAATCTAAGTGCCTTCAATTTTCTTTTTTAAAACAACAATCAAAGACCCTAAGGAGACGAGTTTTCTAGCTTGTTTTCCTTAGTTCCTTTTTGCTTATTGTACATAGTTTTTTACTTAGAAATTTTTGGGTTTTTCTAACATAAGTCCAAGACACTTTCAAAGTGTTTTTGGGCATCTTTTGCCTTTGTGCTTGCTGTTTTGTGCAGGTTTGCGAACAACCAAGGGAAAACTCTGTCCGTTTTCGGCGGATTTGGACATTCCGGGACCCCCAGGAGCACCTTTTTCACAAATAAAATCGTTGTAGACTTTGTAAAGACTTGTGATCCCCCGAATGAATGATCAAATGTCACTCCAATAAATATCTTTGTACTTCCATTAACAAAATCTGTGGGGCTACAAGCTCCCACTCTTCATCCCCCTGGGGGGCACAATGTTTTTTGGTGATTGTGTCATTTTGCATTTTTGGCTTAAGTTTGCTTTTCATATATTAAGATAAACTAAAAGTAACTTTAAAATTCATCCCAAAGCATAACAATCTTTAGGTTAGATTTCCTTTTTTGCAAAGTAAGTTTTTAATTGCTAGAATAGATTTCATTTTCGCAATTTCATTTTCTTGCAAATAAATCAGTCCCCTTATTTCCTCTAAAAAGAGGATTGGTCAGTGTGGACTTAAATTAGAAAAAAATTACTTTATTGCAATTTTTTTTTTGTTGGCAAAGAAACCCATGCCCTCAACTCCCCGATGTATGCTCTGAACCCTTGCGAGCCTAGCTTGACCTGGGTAACTCATCAGAACCGGGGCTGGTCAGTGTGGATCTAGTTTAACTTAGGACAATCTTTAAGGACTATTGCTTATGTGGAAACACAAGAGAGTTTGTGTAAGAAATACGGCGGAAACTTTGAGATCTAGGTTCGCCTTGTTGGATCTCCCACATTCTCTTGAGCTTGTGTGCAAAATCAGAGGGATATTCTACCTGCTGGTTATTCGGCAAGCTCAGCCTCCACTCTAAGGAATAGCCTCTTAGAGGCCACATTTAGATTAGCTTTATTTTATGCAATAAAAATCATTTTAATCAACTCATAATAAAACTTTACAAGGACATTTACATATCAATCTCCATTGCAACAACATTTGATATCTTGCAACAACCTTCACTTTTGGCACGGGTCTACATTTCAATATTTTAATATCACATACTTCAAGCACTTGTATCTCTTTTTAAAGTTACATCATTTACATGCAAGTATCTTGAATCCTTTACTTTTCTAGCATAAGCAATTTCTTTTGATGTGTTATATATGCCGCTAGATTAGATTGTTATCTTGTTCTTGTTTCATAATAAACTCCTAGATTCATTTTCTTGTACTTAGATTAGTTCAAGCCATAGATTATTTTCTTTAGGGACTGCCCCCCTTGGCTTTGCTAGGAGTTGGCCTAGACGGAGGAGTTGAGGATTAGGTGACAACACCTTGACTCGAAACTTGCCTCCAAGGACACAACCAGTGGATTGAGAATTTTTTCCACGCTACCCGAGATGTGTATAAAGGCGGCAACAATACCCTTTAGTCACATTGACCTACTTTTGTGGTCATTCAATGAACATTAATATAATTATCTTATCTTCTTGAAGATATTCTGCTTAATGTTTGTACTAGATCTGGTAGTTGCATGAGATCACCAGTAACTTGGTGGGCAACAAAGACAATTTACCTATTCAATTCAAGTGGTTGTCTTGGTCAACATTTGAGCAACAATTTGCCCATCTTAGTTGGGGACATGTTCCTGTAAATAGGGAGGAATTCATGAGATGTAGTCTAAAGAATATGTTCATAACTTCATACACATCTCTATTTTTGTTAAATTTTTATACCGAGGTAAGTGGTTTTCCTTAGGTTTGGTCTCTTTGCCTAGGGAAATGTGACCCCCCTTGCATTTAATAAAGTGAAAAGTGACTTAGAAAATAAAAGCTAAGTGGGTCTTTTATTTAAGTTGGGTGAATGAAATATTAAAAAAGTGATTTTCATGTACACTTTATTTCCACCGTTGATCTAACTCATTGTGAGCCATTGGATCATGTAGACATCCAAAGGTCACTTTGGGAATTTGAAAGGCTAAGAGGGGAAAGAGGCCATTAAATGTTTCTCATGAGTCCATTGAGAACACTTTTGCACATTCGTTGCAGAGAGAGCAAAGGAGAAATTGAGCAGGAAGAAGAATATTGCATTAGAGAAGAGGCACGCTATCCAAGCCAAAGATAAGCATGAATGCCAAAGGCAAAGGACAACATTAATTACAAAAGCAAGTGACCATATCGTACGAATATTGGGCGCAAAAATCGAGGGACAACCTGCACAGAAATCAAGGCACGGTTCTAGCATTAATTGTGCCGTACTGTGTACAGATTCCGTGTAGCAAGAGGCACAAAAATCGAAGAGATGCCATACAACATTGAATGAAGTTCTGGGTGGTCGTACAGTACGGATTTTCCAGTTGACTGGGCTCGAAAATTGAGGCAGTTGTTGGCTGCAATTTTTTGTGGAATGTGGTCATGAATTCCAAGGAGATAAGCTTGTCATTAATGCTGAATTAATTTTGCTGTACATTGTAATTTCCAGATACTTGATGATTAATACAAATCTGCCCTCTCTGAAGAACAAGTTTCCCCCACCCTGGGGGTTTTTCCTGGGTCATTTTTTGACCAAAATTTGTTGTGTACTATGTTCATTTATTGCTGGGTTATTTCTGCATTTAATTTCTAGTCACAAAAGATTGTCTCATGTGTTTCAAATTCATAAATTTCATTTCCAGAATTTAATTTATATTATGTGATGAAATTATATCATGTGGGTTGGGCATTAAACTATGGGAGTGATAAGGTCTGATTGAAACCGGGTTGGCGACAATGATTTTCATCATGGTATCAGAGCGTTGGTGACTGGAACAACTTTAAAACAGCTAGGAAGTGTGTTGTTAATGTCATCGCACAGTTTGTAGACACAAGAAAGGCTAAGGAGTAGTAGGTCAAACTGGCAAAACAAGAACCTTCCCCACCCAATGTCACCACAATGGGGAGGTTCTTTCTATTTAGGGAGGCTAGGCCCAGGGGAGACGTCCTCGGTAACCTGGGGTTTTGAAAGGGCAAAAGACTAACAGCACAAAGACGAAGTTCCCCTTCACAGATTATCGCCAATTAGATAGTCCCGGCTAAACAACCTGTTGACCGCCTATTCAGCTAGGGGGTCAACTCATGTGCCATGAAGTATGCATCATCAAATGCAAGTATGTCGAAGACAGTATTGGTTCTACTTGGGCATTTTTTTGCTCCAGCACAAAATTTTGTAAACGAAATTTCTGCACCCCTGCGTGGGTTAATAATGTAATAAGTCTGCATGGATCATAGTTAGGTCAGGTACCTTGGGATGTTTTCATTAGGAGAGTTCTTTTCACCGAGGGTTTTTAATCCTCAGGTTGTCAACTGGGCTTTTCAGCCTGGTTGATTTCCCATGTTGGGCTTTTCAACCGGGTTGATTTCCCATGAGTTTTTCCCTCACACATGCAATAATTCCTTCCAGCAGTGAACGACGCTCTAATGGTCTCATCCTTTGGTAGCTATTGTTTAGGGATTATGTAGTTCGACCATGCTAGACATTGTAGAAAGTTTCATGGAATTTCAATGAGTCTAGATAGGTTTTTTTAGAATTAATTAAATTTAATTAATTTTCCTCTGAGGTTAATTCACCTATTTAATTGACTAAATATTTTTGAGCAAATATTGTAAAAACCGGATCTTGGGGTTTCGATAGGGGTATTTGTGCTCAAAAGAAATGGAATGGCACCTTAGGCACCTCATAGACCAAGTTTCAAATGCCAGCCTGGACAAAGTTTTCTATGTACTGTCCAATCTGAGTCAAAGTCACTAAAACAACAATTGTAATTAAGTAATATTTTTGTAATTTTTTAGAAAATGGATGAGTGAGTGTTATGCAGATAAGAGTGGACACATAACATAACCCTCCAAACTTTTATCCAAACCTATTCTAACCCTACCCCACCTTTCTACAATGGAATCATGCTCCCTAAGGAGACGTTTTTCTTGTGAGGTTGTGGGACTTATTTGGGCCCCCTCATAAGCACAGGACTCTCCTTGACCACCACACCTCCTAGGATGATCCCACCTTTTTATCATTAATCCTCCATTATTTCACAATTCCTTTTTTTGCCCCCTTCACAAATGATTTTTTAAAATTATTTCTGAGACCTCTCACCTTCCTTGGCATCAATCCCAAGGCTCCCACACCTCTTTGGGTTTTGATCCTTAAACACCTCCTACATTTTTCTACACCCTAGATCTTAACCTTTTCAAACCTTCAGATGTGTGTGCCCTAGCCTTGAGATCTACCTTTATGTGTTAAGGACACTTGGCATTGATCCAAGAGTAGGTTTGGTTCCCCAAGTATAGCTAGATCCCTCTCCTCACCCCAACTCACCATTCTTTGAGCAAAAGTTATTATGCTGGATTTCACTTTACTCTCACTCTGTCATAAGCCATCTAGCCATCCTCACTCATTGCTCTTGAGAGTCTTGCAACAACATTCCTCCAACCTCTACATTGGAATAATAAGCTTTGGAGGATTTTTGGAAACACCAAGAGTATTCTCGTTGCTTTCTTGCACATGAGGATTTTGTATTGTTCAAGCTTTGTGTAGTTGTGAGTAGATCTTTGGTAAAGTATTTACTAGAGTAGATTAACAAAGAGTATTCTCGCTGGTTTATACTTGTTGGATAAACTAAGGGTTTGGTGACTATATTGTTAGTCTATTCAATTTTGTGGTCTATTTCCATGCTTCACATCTTCCTTTGAGTTTTAAGGTGTCATTTCAAAGGAATTGTTGGGATAGCATCAAGAACGTACCACCTCAAACCCTTCTCACACTCTTAGCTTTCTTAATCTATTATTTTCTGCACACATTCCATTATTATTTTCTGAACCTCTTAGATATAGGTCAAAAATATTTCATTTTTACTTGAGTTTCATGTGAAAATTCTCTGTATAAAACCAGAAAATTTCTCTTGACATTGTGTGTGCTTGTAAGAATATTTAATAGAAGCTTTTGCTTCTATTTGGTTTTGCAGGTTCTCACCAGAAACATATGTGAAAAACCTTGTCTCAAGACTTCCCAAGAACCTTCCTTGGTTGGGCAACGAATTTTCTTCCTTTCTTTTGTAAATTCATGTTTCTCTATTTCATTGATTTTTCTTGTATCATTATAAATTAACATATATTGCCTACACCTTTGGAGAGTAACCCCCACATCGCTGGGCTAGACTAGTTTTGTTTTCTTTTCTTCAAGTTAATTTTCATTTATTTGTTGGTCCCTCTTGTCAATAAGACAAGATAGTGTGGCATTTTCATAATAATTTTATTACTTGTTTAATTAACCCTCTTGGTCAAAAAACGTAGTTTGGCTCCACCTTGGCCATTGTAAGTATTTTCATTTTTCAAGTTTTAATTTTGATAAGTTAATGTGCCTACACTTTGGGAGAGTAATCTCCAAAATCGTGAGGCTTAAAAGAAAACTTACATTTTGATGATCTATATGCTTAATCGCTGAAATATTCTAGATAGTCATCACATCTAAGTTTCCTTTCTTCAAGCTATTTTACTTCATATGCTTATGCTCATCATGGTAAATGGTTTAGAATCTATCTTAAGTGCCATAACTCATCATTTTCATAAGTCATTATGCCATTTACAATTTAAAGTATGTGTGATCTAATCATGGTTTAGGATCTTACACCTTGCTTTGTCAAGTTTTTTATTTTCAAGCACATCTATCATCTAAACGGTTAACATATGTGTGGATGAGTAACTTAAGATTCAAGGTTTCTTTCTCTCTTTGATATCACAAGGCAAGTTATTGTCCTTTGCCCTTTTCCTTTCTTTGCAAGTTGGATATCTAAATGATGATGTGATGCTATGGTGATTGTCTTTACTTTATGAGCTTTTCATTCAGATATCTTGTATTAAACATTCATATTCATAGGCTCATATTTCAAGCAATTTTCTCATATATAACCAGGCAAGCTCGTTTTGCTTTAACATCACATTTGATTAAGCTTTACATGTGAATGGTGGTAAATGAATGACAAGTATCTTACAGCTTTTCATTTACGTTTTGATGTGTTAATGGTTATCATTGTTACATCTCGCAAGCACACTCATAACAACATTTTCATTTCGGTTTTGGGCTAAGAAGTAAAATTTTGGACACCTAAAACAATCCTAAAATCTCAATAAACAGGTTCTAAAGACCCAATCTCAGGTCATAATAACATTTTAGACAACTAGGTAGCTTTTATTCAGCCATCTCCACCATCTAAAACGGGTTTGAGGAAACAACGGAGGGTAGTGGCAACGGCCCTGGCATGGCCCAGGGTGTCCTCCTCCTGAAGTAATTTCACTGGCTGTAATGTATCAAAGGAAGCTAGGGTATCTCCAAGGCTCTACTATCTTGAACACTGACAAATATTTGGCCAAGGAGGATAGAAGTCAAAGCCCCAACATAGTTTTAGGCGAGGAACTAAAATTTATCCAATTTTTTAAGAAACTCCTTAATCATCCAGTTGCATAGAAAATCTGTGTGTGTTGGGGCTTTAGATGCATGTGTAGGAACACACATTGATAATAATCCTTATAATCCTATTGCAACCACATGACATTATCTTTAATTGCTCTGCTGCCCATGAACACATGAGCAACATTGTTATATCTTTGGTTTATTTGCACTTGTGGTGTGAATCAAGAAGGGCTTGAGTATCCCACTTGGGGCACTTCACCTTCTGAGTATTGAGTGCTTTATGGTTACATTGGAAAAAACAACCAAGAGAGTAAGTGCTATTGGCTGTTTACCATGTAAGATCTCACTTTGATTCTCAAGTGGTATTTTACCATTTGTATGTTGTGTAATAATTGTAACATCTTTGATTCTTTTGTAAGTAATTGTAATTTTAGTTTGTGGGATAGTTCAAACTGTTTAAATTGTAATACTTTTGTAATTGGACCTCACCTCAAACATAATTTTCCGACCCCATTGCCCAACCTTAGGCAATTGTTCAGCTGACTTAGGGAATGGTTGATTGTCATCTAGAATAATTTGCACTTTGCATTTGTTTCCTCAACATCTTAGGCTAGCTTTCCCTTTTAAATTTTAACAAATCTTGAAAACAACTCCTGGGAACAACAAAACAAGTAAAATTCCAATCTAGTAACTAGGGTTCTACCCCACTGGCTCTAGGAGTAAGTTTAGAAGGAAGAGGTTCCAAATATGTGACAAGCAGGATCAGGAACCCAGGCATTGTAGTTTCCAAGGACACACTCAAGTGGAGCCTGACATAGCTCACGCGTAGTGTTGTGTATTAGGACGACAAATGTTTCAATAATAGAGTATAACCAAAGAAAAGAAGAGCACCCGCTTGAGACAACACAACAAGGAAACAACACGGTAACTTAAGCAATTTCATATATAAGTGACTATTTGATATTCATTGTAAGCAATTTGACAGTAAATATTGACGAAATCAATGTTTGCAAAATGGCAATGATAAATATGTCACTTGTCAATAAATACTGGAACGATATAGCATTCAATGTAACAAATCAACACTCAATCCAATAAATGCTCTTAACTACCATTCATTTGCTTATAAAATGAAACATTGCTGCATCAAGATGAAATAACCAAGGGTGACGTCAGCATTCTAGGGTTAGTAGGTTAGGGTTAGTGTAATTAGGGTTTCAGTTCAAAAGAGTTTTGAGAGTGTTTGGATCTAATTCTACTTCAACGATTGAGGTCCTAGATCAGTGCCTTAGGGTTAATGGAGTCATAGGTGAAGAATGCAAAAGTTGAAGGAGATGAGATTTTAAAGGACTAGAGGGATAAGTTTTGAAGTGCTGCCAAAGCAAGGCTCCAAAATCATAACCCTAGGGGAGAGAGGCTCACTCCGGTGTTGCTAAAGCAATGCCTCATGCTCTTTACTCCTTCTCGGCAAACAACTAGCTCAATGAAAAGCAAAGTCAAGACAAGAGGGTTTAAAGAGGGAGAGTGTTGCTAAGGCAAGGCCCTTTCATCAAACCCTAAAAGAAGATGGCCCTAGGTGTAGATAACCTAGGTGTAGGGATGTCCTCTTCCTCTTGAAGTCAAAAGATATGGCTAGCTTAAGGGAAGAAGAAAAATGAGTGTAGCTATGGCTATGCTCTCTTCTTCTTCTTCAATGGCTGAAAGTTTTTCTATCAGGGGACATGAGACAATGACCTACTTGTGTGTTTGTCCCCTAGGGTTTTGATTCAGCAATATTTATAAATAGATGCAAGAAATTAAACTACAACCATTCAATCAAGAAGTTTTGTAGAAAAATACTTACAAATCATCAAG
>SNQJ01S0204629.1:0-14193 GCA_010110895.2 Picea sitchensis
TTGTGTCTCTAATTGCTACCAATGATCCAAGTGCGATGTTTGTTTCTGGCTGTCACTTCTATGAAGTGCCATTCCGTTAGTGTTTGTTTTGCTATAGAAATGTTCTCTTATCTTTCCAGATTATTGTATAAATTATTTTATTGTGAAAACACTTTGCTTTTATTTTGCCACACCTTGTTGGAGGTTGCTTGTAGTTTTTTCCCTTTCAATAGTTTTGAATTGAATTAACCTGGTTATTTATTCAGAATGAATGGTGAGGAATTGGGGTACAACAGTCCCGTGGGTGGATTCAATATGCTATTCACCGCCCTGAACCACACATTATGTTAGTCAGAAAGCCTATCGATCACCAACAAAACGACCAAGAGAAAGCACAACAAAATTCATGATTGGTTGTTCAAGCTTGATGGTTATAAATTGTAAGTAATTTTATTCAAATGAGCATTAATTAATTTATCAGTAGACTTTTCGGTTCATATTTAATCAATCAATTTCTCTTAACTCATTTCAATTGTCTATCTGTATGATTCCAATGATTATTAGGTGGCCCGCAATTGAAGGATTTCTTCCAACTAGTTGTACAGAATTAATAAAAAAAGTTTTGTTGTAGAAATGCTCTCTTCTCTTTCCAGATTACTGTATAAATCATTTTATTGTGACAACGCTTTGCTTTTATTTTTCCACACCTTGTTGGAGGTTTCTTGTAGTTTTTTCTCTTTCAATAGTTTTGGATTGAATTAACCTGGTTATTTATTGAGAATGAATGGCGAGGAATTGGGGTACAACAGTCTCGTGGGTGGGTGCACTAAGATATTCACCACCCTGAACCACACATTATGTTATTCAGAAAGGCTATCGATCACCAGCAAAACCACCAAGAGAAAACACAACAAAATTCATGACTGGATGTTCAAGCTTGATGGTTATAAATTGTAAGTAATTTTATTCAAATGAACATTAATTAATTTATCAGTAGACTTTTTTGTTCATATTCAATCAGTCAATTTCTCTTAACTAATTCCAATTGTCTATCTGTGATTCCAATGATTATTAGATGGACCACAATTGAATGATTTCTTCCAACTAGGTTTACAGAATTAATATGAGAGTCCATTTTTCCATTTAACACACTTCTATTCTTTGTGAAAGTCTCAGTTGCGTGTGGAAACTGGATATTTTCCCCTAAATTTAGTTTGCTTAGCATGTAAAAAAATTCTTTTTTTTGTGAAAGTAATATTCACCATGTAAAAAATTCTACTCGTTGCAGTTATCTTCAACAATTTTACAGGCCGACTACCCGATTCTTTTGGTGTGAATTCATAGCATGATCTATTGGATTTGTGTGTATAGGTGCTCTGGCATCCCTATAGTGCAACACAAACCGCAAGACAATGACATCTATTACTGTAGGAGAGAGTGATGAATATGGCGATTTCACTGTGGATGTACCCTCTCTTTTTCATCTGGAAGAGAGGATTAATAGATGTAGTGTGAGCCTGCTTAGCAGTCTTGAAGAATCATGCAATACGCCATCAACAACTACACCCTCCAAACTCGTCCTCCTGTCAAATTCAAATGGACTTTACACCTACAATGCTGGGTCTTTAAGCTATCACTCACAAGATATTCCTTACCTGTGTTACACACGAATCCTTGGAGAGAGAGTAGGCCTCAAAAGCAAGCACATCACTTTTGGAGTCTCAAAAAGAAATATGGACTTGGTAACTTATTTTTCATTATTATTTATGCATTATTTTGTATAATACTCGATCTTCTTCCTCTGCATCAAAAAATATATGACCAATCACAGAGTAACCTTCTATATAAGTTTTACCTAATTTAAATTGGCATGATATAGATTTGGAGCTAGTGGTGAATCAGGGACTTGAGGGAATTGGAGCTAGTGGTGAATCAGGGACTTGAGGGAAGTAATTTTTTTGTATGTTCCCTTAATTTTCAAAGATTTATACCAATTATGACTTATATATCTATTAAGGATTATTGGAACAATCATAATCGGGTTTCAAGCAAGCTTGTACACCATGGAATTACGTCACTACACATAAAGAATTTTTACCAGTGAAATCACCTCCAATTCTAAGACAACAATAAAGCGGTAAGAACATAAAGAAATTTATGGGTTCCTAGCCCTTACCAGTGAAATCGATTGTTGGACCTGATAGGATACTTCTCCATAGTTTAAGGGGACCTGATCGACTCCCTCTCCATAGTCTAGCTGATATCCATCCTCGATTCCATACTTTTTTCTCCACTTCCAAAGATTAGAACAATAAATACTAGCGAACTTGACCAAATGAACTTAGTACATATATGCAAAGAGTGTTTAATTGATAAAGTATCTGGACATATGTCTTTTAATGTAAACACGTTACCAAATGCATGAACTATGTAGTCACGTGGACCAAGTTCATCTGGGAAAATCTAAAAATTTTCATTTAGTTCTATATTCAAATAATTATATATAGTTCTATGTTCATTTAGTTATATATAGTTAAATTTTTTAATACTTAAACTTAAAAAATAAGAATCCTTAAAAATATTCTACATCTTTGAACCATTCGACATCTTTGAACCAAAAACAATTCTAGCACCAAGATGAATTAATCTACAAATTTTCTTGAACAACTCTCTTTGGCATTTACATTTTTCCCTTTACCAAAGACTATAGGTGCTCCAAGCGTGCTTCTCTACTTCAGCAATTTCTAGTTTGCATTATTTTCCTGTCTAACTAACTCAATTGAATCATTTAAGTATGAATCCGTAAAAATATTTGACATCTTTGAAACAAAAAAAATTTCCTGCACCAAGATGAATTAATCTACAAATTTTTTGGAATGACTCTATTTGGCATTTAGAATTTTTTTTTCTTTACCAGTGACTATAGCTACTGCAAGCGTGCTTCTCTACTTTTGCTATTTCTCTTTCAGACAACAAACAACAAACAATAGAATATACGAGAGGCACCTTCTGCGGGTGTCACTTCTCTTTATTTTTCCTTACAACAGGCGACTCCTTTTCAACCTGTCTTGTAGCGTATAAAATTGGTGCAAACAACAACTTCCTCAACAAAGGCAGTGATTTCTCCTTCACGGGATTATAAACAACACTTCTCTGGAAGCAATCACTTTTGCACCAACTTCAAGCTGATTCATATCGCTTAGAATGCCATCATAATCTAAGAGCTCTAAAGATTTGGTTGCTCCTGGGGTCTAGGGATCGCTGCCCATTTTTTCACATCTTTACACATTGGGTTGGGCCTTTGAGCATATCAAAATCACAAGGCCAGGGGGGAAACCCCTTCTCGGGATCAACACCCGATCATACTAGCTATTATTTACTACTCCCAATTCGAGAGCCTCATAATTGATGATGAACGTGTGTTTCTATTACAACGTAACTAGTGTTAACCTAAACAGAAATACCCTGAACCATGCTAAAATGAAATTTTATTCTTCTATTTTCTTTATTTGAACACAAATAATTTATTATGATATGTTAAATGAGTGATAGTAAAATGTTAGTTGTACAAGGATTTAAATGCAAATGAAAAATCAATAATATCTATATCTTATATCACAAATATTATTAAATTATATTTTAAAAATTCCATTTTAATCTCATACATATATAATAATATATATATCTTATATCACAAATATTATTAAATTATACTTTAAAAATTCTATTTTAATCTCATACATATGATATATGTGAAGTTAACATTAATTCACTATATAAGTGCTCCACACCACTTAGATTTGAATGTATTTGTGCTAGTCCCAAAAGTCATGAGAGCGTCTTACCATTTTTAGTAATGGTCATCAAGATCTTAAAATGACTAACAAACATTTCCTCACAATGGCAACGAAAGACTCACAATTGCAATAATCGATCTAATCGTCATATCTAAAGTTGTATTCAAAATATCTAAATTTCGAAGCTAATAACTCTGCTTCAGTTTTGATTACGGGAATAACTCTGCAAACTCTAAATTATGGAGACGAGATGGAACAACCAACCATACAATACAAAATACAATAATGTACACTTGGAATTCTTCTTCAACTATGATTTCAATAATGACACTTGAAATTCTTCAACTATGATTTCAAATAGACAGAGACTAGCTGCATCGCAGCTATTTCCATTGTATCCAATATACTACTTAGCAACTTCCATAAATGACTAATCAATAATTTTATATGATTAGTGTTAGGCAATCTAAAGTTTTTTTCTGAAGCGATTATAGATTTGATTAAATGCGTTGGACTGTACAGTTAGATTACAAAATGGCCTGGATTTCTTGAGACTTGCCTTTTGAACCGTTCTACTTCTATGGCGCTTATGGGCTTGGTGAACTAGTTCACTGTCGCCTTCTAAATGGCCGGATTAAATTTAAATGTTTGGCTCAGTCCCTATTTCAACATATATGCCCGGTATTTGTTTCTAGCCTATGTCGCGACCTTTGTTTCAGCTTATAAGCGGTGTTTAGTATATGTTCCGACCTTTGTTTGACATATGTTCCGACCTTTGTGTTTTGGCATAGGATTACATCCTTTTATTTAATTTCATTATGATTGGTGTTTTAAGCTTTATCGATACGGTGTTTTGACCTATGTCGACCTTTAACCTAAAGCGTTTATTCTGGCGAGAGTTTCAACGCTCGTTAGTACTAATGACTATATGTTCCATGGCATGTTTGACGTACATTTTAATAGCATTTGACATGTCTCAGTATTCCATTTGACCTATGTCCACAACTCTTTAACACCACGACTTTCTGGTGATATTTGACATCATTCCCGACGAACTGACATATGTTTCCGACAGCGTAATGGTTCAGGCATAAGTTACAACGTGTTTGACATTTGGTCTGTTGATTTCAACATGCAATTGCTTGGTGTTTAATTTCATATCTCGACTTCAACACCTGGCAGCATTTATTTTAGAGTTTGACATCTGTGCTATTTCGGCGTATGTTCCCATCAACGTATTTCGACCATCACATTACAGCACCAACATATGTTCCGGCCGGTCCCTTCCGGTTACGGATTTGGTAGAGGCGAGGGAAATCATAATTTTAGGCGCCACATGGCTGTCTTATTCTGAAACTTCCGCGCAATACTTCTCTCACACCTCGCGCCTTCAGCACTTCCAGAATCCTCCTTAGCAGAATTCGGACTTCGCTGTTTTACTGGCCCGGAGACTCGGTGTTCGCCTGATTCACGGGGATTGGACGCAACGTTTCAACTCCATTTCACGTTGGTGACTCCCGCACCCGGGGAGGTACCTCTGATGCGGTGATCTCCCAAATGAAGAAAGGTGATCCGAGACACTCTTCTTCCAGGATGGAAGCCACCCATTTCGAGGGAAGGTGTCAGGGAGACCCATAGGAGTTGGCGAAAGGGGATGGTTGGGTACCCCAGGATGGGGAAGGGGAGATGGAGGCTTATGATAGAGGTGCATGCTTGCGGGGATTTAGGTGAGCAAAAGTCCAAGGGTTAAAGGAAGAGTGAACCAAAGCGGTCTAGCGGGGGCTATGATGTGGCCCGGTCCCACTCTTTTGTTGTTCAAGGTGAAATTTCCTTTACTGGGTTTTATGTCCTCCAGATCCCAATCCAACATAATGTCTTCAACCCACTCCCATCCATGGTCTCTTATGGGTGTTCCTCCCTTTTTTCCAGAGAGGGCTAGGGTGACATTGAGATCTCCGGCAAGTATTATATTCTCAAACTGATGCATGCTAAGAAACTCTTTTAATTTATTCCAGCAATCTTTTTTTTCCGATAAGAGAACCGGAGCATAAATATTAAGAGGCTAACGTGGTTGGGTTGGGAAGGGATTACGGAAGGTGGCGCTGGAACCTCCACGAAATATGAATTTACTAGCGTCTACACTCATTTCCGAGAAATGTTTACTAACTTTGGATGGTCACAAAGCTCCTCCATCCGTCTCACCGGATCGGAAGTACATCAGGAAGTCATTACGACTAGATCTTGTGACTTCGCTGCTTTTGTTTTACTTCCAACCCTCTGCAATTCCGGAGGCGTAAAGCGTAGAACCCGAGGAGGGGGTGGCTCCTTTGAAACCTTGCCTTTTTGAGGATCGGTTTCAATCATAGGGATGGTATCTTTGAACTCTATATGCGGTGCGTCACGTAAGATTTCTCTCCCTTTTCCTCTGGTTTCCTTCCTCTAGGGCCCTTCTCAGGGGTTCCAACAGAAATGCTGGTCTCCATGGCCCCCTCATATGTATCTGCACCCATTTCAGAGTCTAAAGGGATATGCTCCTCATCCGAATTCATGGATTCATCTGCTAGAGCGGTTTCATTGACCGAAATCGGATTTTATGAAATTTGTGAGGGGCCGAGTGACTATAGCGATTAGCTTTCAAGGTTTCCTTGTCTGTTAGCCCTTTCGGAGGTGCCGCCGAGGTTTGGCTTTTGAAGATGATGGTTAGCTTCCTTCTTTCAGCCTTGTCTTTGAATTTAGGACTGGTTTTGCTTTTCCTTGACCTTTTGCGACCCTCAACATCTTAGTTTGGGCTTTGGTTCTTTGGGCAATTCCTCTAGAAGTGTCCATGCTCTTGACAGTTTCTGCACTTGAAGGGTAGGTGTTCATAATCGAGTTTTTTGGTAGTGAGACCAGTTACCCACTGTTAGCTTCACCGCCTCCGGGAGCCATGCCTCAAGATTCACTTCAACACATATCCTAGCGTAGTTGTAGATGGACTTTTTGTCTGCCTTATCAATGAATTTTTCTATTCCATTCCCTATCTTTTGGATAGATTCATAGTTCCAGTAGTGAACTGGCAATTTGGGGAGCCTGACCCATATAGGTACCTCCTTTGGTAGTTCCGTCGTGGGGTCGAAGTCTGGGGTCCATCGGTTCAGATACAACCCAGGTTCTTTCCCCATAAAATATCGTCCATTTAACAGAAATGGGGTCCTTGTCTTCCTTGTTTATAAACTCGAAGAGAAAAAAACCACTACTCAAAGGATAGCAGGTTACTCCTTGCTTAATGAGAGGTTTCCAGTTCCTTTGGACCCAAGAATCGGTGGTTTCGGGAACAAAAGTCCGCCGCTGGCCTACCAACCCTCTCGGAGAGAGCAGGAGGCTATCTTAGTCATGCGTCTCAGGGAAGATTTTTTGGGATTTCATCGAACTTTTGAATTTTGGAACCCGAAGAGGGATCTTCAGCTTACCCTCGGCAGCTTAATCGGTTCTGAGCATCCTCTTCGGAGCTTCGGGGAGGAGATCCCCACCCAGGCGGCCCATGGCGGCTGCAGGTACCTAAATAGGACCCTCGGCATCACAGACCCTACTTCGGATCCCCGGTCTGCGCTAGCAATTGGATTAGGCAATCATAACCCATACTTATGTAAAGGAATTTTTTATTATATCTTAATCAAAGTTACGCTTCTTCCATGGTGTAAGGATTTCCATGTTTGGAAAGTTATAATCAAACTTAAAAAAACATTTTAAATTGGGGTGGCCATGGCCGGCTCTGGCTGCACAAACGGACCCTCAGCGCACTCTACGAACCCTAACGCACTAGATATGGTCTACTTCTTGGTCGTTAGGCAATCTAAAGTTAACCCATACTTATGTAAAGATTTTTTTTATTATATCTTAATCAAAGTTACGCTTCTTCCATGGTGTAAGGATTTCCATGTTTGGAAAGTTATAATCAACCCCAAAAAAAAAGCATTTTAAAATTTGCAATGAGTTATTTGTAGCCTTATAAGGAAAATTGTTGAGACAAATTCCCAAGTCGAAGAATGGGTAAATGTATGCAGAGGCCTTGCTTCATGTTTATAGGTTTAGTAATTATGTAAGAAACACATGCCTTTATGTATTTTTTTACATTTTATTATCTGAATTTGCATGCCTAAAGGAATTTGTGAATCCATAGCAATAATTGTGATGTTTTATCTCACATTTATAGTTAACTTCACTGATTATGAAAGGATAAATAATGAATCTTATAAGACAAATATAAATGAATTTGTGTAGAAGCATCACAGTTAACACTTGAATATGCACAAAAATTAACTTCAAATCCTCATTAATGAATAAGATTGTACAACAATGATATGGACAACATGAAGCTTTTACAATCTTCCTATTCATTTACCAATTGTGACTTATGCTAACACCAATGAACTAAATGAACTTAATGGACCCCATTACAATTAGAAATTGGGGCATAAATAATAGATCTATAGAGAATATGAACTGAATTGAATCCCTTATGTTCATATATAATAATACGTTAGCATATAAGTGCTATGAAGAGGAAGAGGCAACGATAAAAAATACGATGAGTCATCATGATCTTTGGACTTCCATTCATAATCATTCACTAAGTTATATGTCCATGTCATTTCACCTGTGTTACATTAAGTGTGTATGTAGACATGCCCACTTGTGTGCCTAAATTAATATCAAGGTGTGCATAGTTGAAGTATAAGTGTATCCATAACATAATTGATTTCCACTCTAATGTAAACCAAAACTGCCATTTCAATGCACACTCACACTAGACACTTACTAGGCTAAGTTCACTTTCTATTGTGATTTGGTCATGAACTTAGTTGATCTCTAACACTTTTTTGTTCATACCTCCTTGCTTAGGACATGTTGGTCCCCAAAAACTATCCTTCTTTAAGAAAACTTTGATTGAATTTGCTCTAAGGTGTACCACTTGTTGCCTCAAGGAAAATGCCATTTATCCCAATCTTTATAGTTTCAGGGCTCATTCTTAGTGGTCCACTCTTTGTACTAAATAACTTTATCTTCTTCCAACTCTACACCAACTTTAGAAACTAAATCTCTAATTGCAAGTATAATTGATTCTTCTTCATTTCCATCAAGTATCGATAACTTGTAGAGATTCAAGTGATCAGTATTGAAGACTAGATGAATGTCCATGCAAGCTTGTAGATATGGCTTGAATGCATTATCTCCAATATGATTGATGATGGTGTATGGATCTAATTAGCTTTAACTTCCCACATTTCACTGTAAACCACTAATCTAAAGGTAAACCCATACTCTATCTCCTGCATGAAACTGGTGATTTGTATAATCTTAATCATGTTATGCTTTGTGGTGCTTCAATTGAATCTTGTGTAAAGATTCTTGAACTTGATCATGAATGTTGTATATATGATCTATAAACCTTATCATCTACCTGTGTGTGATAATCTATTTCCACATCATTGCCTCAAGGATAAGACCCATAATGGTTAATGGATATTTCGACAAAAATATAATACACACTTCATCTTTTGAAGTGTTTGTTGCACTATGTAGCGCATACTTATAATAGTGTTGCATATATAGGATATTGGAATCCCATGTCTTCGGATGCTTGTGATTAAATATGCACAACAATTAATGGTGCAAATGATCTGGATTTATGAGCGGAACGAAAGGAATAATAGACTGAATACAATAAAATAGAGATATTGAGAACACCGGTAGATATCTAGTGAACACTCACTTCTATTGAATAAATAAAATAGGTTGAAACTGTAAAACTGCAGAACTGAAAACAACTTGCTCAAATGGTGGAAGCTATCTTTGAGAAGAGATGTGGCTGCTACGTGCATCCGTCTGAGCATAATGATTACAATGAGGCTCTAGAGGCCTTTTTAACATTACTCATGAATGCCAAAACCCTAGACATCCAAAAACCTAACCCTAGGAGATGAAACACCAAAAGTTATGTGGGCCCCGATGGGTAAGTTGGTACCTCAACTTTTCGGGATCGTAACTTTTGCATACGACCTTCATTTTAGGCACGTGATAGCTCATTGGAAAGGTCGTTTCGATAACTACACATTATGTTGTCAAAATCTAACTCCATCTACAATTTGACTATAGAAAGCCAAAAAAACACTGTTTAGGGCCCCAAAACGACCTTGAAAGTACAAAAAGATGCGCTGGCATGAAAACATCCCAATAAGCCAGTTAGATTAGGTGGGAGGCCACCAATCGCCACCTGGAAGCTGTGTAGGGCTTCAAACAACCCCACAAGTGTAGAACTGTAACACACCCGACCCCTAAGTATCCTTTTTAGGGATGGGACATCATGATTATGTTTTCTTTAATCATCTCGAGTTCTCTCTTGCTCATCAAGAGCTATCTAACAACTGCCACCCTACTCAAATCCGAGCTCCGGATTTGAAATTACGCCCTTATTTAGGCGTTATTGGTCAAAGGTCCCATGGCACTGATGTGGGTTCATCTCGTTCGTACCATCCTGAGTTTCCCTGAAGTCTCGAAGCTCCTTAGTACTCCTGTATATATGGTGGAAATCCATCCACTGCTAAATCCACCGACGAGACTTCATCCTCATTCGACGTACGGGGTTACATGAATTCAATGTTCGGCACTGAACACCCCTTTTCTTTCTACATGCATATCCTCCGGAGTCTTGAAGGATCCTGAAATATTACCACGTGTCTCCGGCCTTTGGCCCTTTCGGCTCATCCAAAATACTGCACCCCAAATCCCCGGAGTTTCGAATTCCCGGACTCCTGAAGGGTCCACCCTCACACATGATGGTGTATTAAATGCATAGGTAAGGACAAGTAGGTCCCGAGTACTCCACCTGCCAAATGCACCAAGCGAATATGTGCTAGGGGGTGACACATGGCAAGGAAAAGATGACATGTGGCCCCTTTAGTGGGTGACACGTGTCAYGTTTTAATGGGCACATMGGGTCTGTGAAAAGTACAATTMCAGGTGACACATGGCACATCAAAYATGGGTCCATGTCACCCTGGGTGACATCATCGTGTCACATCACTCCAGACTAATAGCCTTCYGATGCCCTTAGATCTCAAGCTCGAGATGCGTCCATGTAGATCCTTTGATCTACGACCTCCACTACTTCGTAACTTCGACATTCAGAGGTTTTTACCTACCCCAACATGAAATACTTCGGAATGCGCAAACTATGAACTAGCACATCGGATGGTTAATGCTTACCTCAGATCAACGTCCTACGTCTTCTCCTAGCTTCGGACATCGGAGCTTTCCACGCCTTGAACCAGACTTCCTTCCAGAGTTCTGAACTCTAAACACGCAAAGGACTTTCATCAACGGTCCACGTGTCCTTGAAAATGGGCGATCAAGATCTACTCTGACCTTCGGGAGCTCTCGATCCACAATGCAACACACCTAAGATCTTCCAGAGTGCTAAACTTTGAAACATACTCGATCTGTTGCCACATGCACTTGACGCCAATGACCAGGATTTGCTTCGGACTTTGGAGCTTCAAGAAACTTGCACACTCTTGCGATTTCGTCGGATAATCAAACTTCCGGATAACCATGATCTACAGACACGTGTCCCTCTACTATCGATGACCTAGATTAACTTCAGGCTCCGGAACTTTGAAGAATTTGCCTCTTTTACGGTGAACACACTAAATTCGTCAAACTCACGAAGCTCAAAGGACTCTGAGGGGTTAATACCCGTGCTTCTTTTCCCAATAAAATGGTCGTGAAAGACTTTGGCTCATCCCGAATGAATCTGGTCCACTTGTCCTCCAAACAAAGGAGATCCTCCCTTTCGAGAACTAAATCTCGCTATCTTTCCTAATCTTCGTCAGCTTTAAAATACTTAGGCTCTAGTGCCCTCTTTGCGCTCTTTCTCCTGAGCTTGAGACTTATAAAATCTCTTGCGCACTCCTTGCACTCAGTCACCTTGAGATCCTTGCAACACTTCACTAAGTGTTGGCCCTGTGCACACTTTGCACTAGTCTCTCCTTCGAGCTTTTATACTCAAACAAGTATATGTGCACTCCTCGCACCAAGATTTCAGAAGAGAAACAACGGAAACTTATAGAACATCAAAGGTTCATTCATTCAACCATGAAATACACACACATACATATAAACTCCGAAAATAAATAACACAATCATTACCCAATTAACTCATACATAAGAAAACTCAGACATTCAAATCATGCATTTCAATACAAGTGCACAGGTTAAATGAAATACTTATCTATTACAGTCAATCACTAATCAACTGACTGAGGGTGTTCACCTTTACACCCAACCATAGGCTCAGAGGCACTAATTCTTAGCACTCTGGCCACCCCTGTGCCAAGCCACGATATCACTAGGGAAACTTTGCAGTTTCTCAAAGGTTCTTTCTCTGTCACAATCTCTATGAGGTTTATCAGATGCTCCCTTAGCATCAATCTCACGACCTTTTACCCAGGTCCCGTTTTCTATGAATTCTCAGAGATTCTTTCTCTTGTTCTCTTCAGTAACCATAACAACTTAATCTTCTCGTTCTTCTTCTCAACTGGAGAGCCTCACACGTTCTTCCTCTTTCTCCATGCATATCTAGGTCACACACTCCCCCCTTCTCTATCTTTTCTGCCTTTGCATGTATTCTTGCATGCCTTTATCCTCCTTAGGTGTAACACCCCTAAATAGCCTTTCTAGGGGTGGGGCATCAATTTTTCTCTTTTCCTGGTTCATTTTTGGTCCTTTACTTAAGCCAAAACCCCCTTAACTAGCTTCCCAAAGCTTACATCTCTCACTAGGTGATTAAACCAGCTAGTGGGGTCCTCCTCGTGACCTCGAGCTAAAAACCGGGAGCTAAGAGCCTGTGTTAGCAAGGTTTTGGCACTTCGGAAGTTCCTAGACTTCGGGAATTCCCAAAAGTGTTGACAAATTGCTATATCGTCGAACAACGGAGGAAATCAACGGTCCGCGTCCTCTACCGAGATCCTACAGTTAAGGGGGGGGGGCTTCAACTATCTACGTGCATCATACCTTTTTCCAAATCCCCGAAGTCCCGAAATGCCTCTGAAGCCAAGGGGACATAACTTCCTTGGGCTTAGCCCAAGGTTTCTAGGCATGGATCATATGGGTCCTTTCGAACAGATCTCATCTGCTTGTTTTCCAAACGAAGGGACCTCCCCTTTTTTAAGGCTTCCACTTCGCTATCCTTCCTGAGATTTTACCATGAAATGGTTAAGGACTTGGGTCTGGGAGAGGCATCCTCTTCGGACAGAGAGGTTCAGATCATCACAATATCTCCCATCTCGACTATCTTACAAGCTGATGTCCCAAGAAGCCTCAGGAGCTAAGCTGGGCATACAGACTATTGGTCGAAAGTATAAGGTTACATGGAGAAGTAGGCATATACACATCGTAACCATTCCACACTGAAAACATTTATAAATACACATATGTATAAATCCAAGCATTCATCCATTATTCCAGTTCAACACATAAAAAAGGGAAAGTTCTGTACTTATCAGAACCAGACAATGTGAAGCGACTGTTGAAAGGGGTGCCCATTTCCACCAAACCATAGGCTCAGTCATTCCTAACGGATTTATGACTAGTCACCCCCAAGCTAGACCACGATGCGCTGTGATGAAATCCTTTCTTTTGGATCAACGACAGTAGGGCAACCGTTACTCTCCTCCTCCCGCAGGATCTTGGCAACGGTTTACATGATACCGAGCAAGGAGGACCAACCCCGTTTATCATCTCGTATCATAACTCCACTAGCCATCTCCCTACGACTAGAACACTTTTTTTTGTTAAATTATGTGCTTGATTTCTTATGCGGATTAATTCTTTTATTTTCTTCAACACTTTGATTCCAACTTAATACACTTCAACAATACTAAATCATTATCGAATGGCAATAACTATGTAGATGAGTAAGCATGCACATCAACAACACATATACCCTGGGGAAACCCTGTATAGGGAGAAAAACCCTAGCAAATGATATTCCTTTATTGCATTAATAATGTAAGATCACTTACAAATATCCAGTTCCACCATGAATGTTCTGCTCTTAAAGAGCTTGCCAAGATGACTCTGACCTGACAAAGACCTAAAAGAACTTGCTGAAATACACCTCTGATATGTTGCCTCTATTTTTGATATACAACATTGATATGTTGCTTTGGTATGCTGCCTCTTTATCACTGATATGTTCCTCTATTGCTTCACCCTTAACCTACATCTCAAAACTGTGTTGAAGAGAGGTTTCGACCTCTGCTTATATATTCTGAAGAGGAGAAGAGGAGAGACTCGAAATAGTAACATGTTTGCATGAGTTAATCATAACTCAACTTCATACTTTAGTTCGAACTTAGAACTAGACTTGAGACTGGTT
>SNQJ01S0204630.1:0-16551 GCA_010110895.2 Picea sitchensis
TCAAAATAACCAACAAATATACACTTCTCACTTTTAGGTTGCAATGTTTTCCTTTTCTCATCAGGAATGTGAGCCCATGCTATACTTCTAAATACATGGAAGTGACTTACATCTTGTTTAATTTTAGTCCAAGCTTCTTCCGGTGTTATGTTTTTAAGAGCCTTTGTGGGAGTGATTTACTATGTAATTTGCATAGTTGATGGCCTCCTCCCAACACTTTAGACTTAATCCCTTAGATTGGATCATACAATTAGCCATTTATTTTAAGGCGCAATTCTTTCTCTCAACAACACCATTTTGATGCAGTTTATACAGAACAGTGTGTTGCATTTGGATGCCTTGTGTAGTGCGGTAACTTGTAAAATTATTGTTCACATATTCACCTCCATTATCTTTTCTTAACCTTTGAATTTGATGTCTAGTTTGTTTTTCCACAAGGGCCTTGACGGCCAGAAACTTGTCAAAAACTTCGCTCTTAAGTTTTAAGAATTAAAACCAAGTACATATGAAAAAGTCATCAATGAAAGTTAATAAATACTTGCACCCAGACAAAAAAGGAGGATAAAGTGGACCACACAAGTCACATTAAACAAGTTGCAAAGGGCCCGAGGCGTGCCAAGAGGCACATTTGTCAAAACTGTCCCGATGATGTTTGTCGAGAACACAACTGGCACAAACACCATCTCTGCATGAAACAAGAGGAAGACCAGTAGCCATCTATTGATTACATAGTTGTTGCAATGAGTGATAGTTTAGATGACCAAACCGATCATGCCAAAGTTTGCTCAAGTCATCCCTATGACCAACAAAAATTGATGGAAAAGATGATGATCCAAAGTTTTTAAACTTGTACAACCTAGTAATATCATCAACAATTCCAGTTGTAATAACATGTTGAGGATCATTTAGATCCTTGATTACGACTTGGTGAGGTGAAAAATATATAGTTTTAACTTCACCTGAATGAGTGATTTGATATACTGATAGAAAGTTACAGGAAAGACTTGGAACACATAATGCATAATTGAAATGACCATTATCTACCTGAACTGTTCTAGATCCTACAACACTAAGAGATCTATCATAACCAAAAAATATTTTCTTGGTGTTACATTCATTTAGAGTAGAATATATGGCTTTCTCCTTAGCCGTATGATAAGATGCTCCAAAATCAATAAGCCACTCATCAAAAGAAGAAGTAGAAGTTGCATTGAAGGAGAAACTCGAAGCAGAAAGTGTATGTCTGTGAGAAGAAGAAGTAGAATCAATATTGATGTTGTGTTTCTTCATCGTTGCTTCTAAAGATGCCATCTTCTTGAAACATTTGGACTCATCATGACCATATTTCCCACAAAAGTTGCAATGTTTGCCAGTCTTCTTATGTTTAGATTTTGCTCCTTTGTCACCATTAGGAGCTGAACTATCTGAGTGGGTTTGGGACCCTTGTTTTGATTGCTTGTTGTGGTGAATATGTTGCTTCTTGGGATTCTTGGGTTTATCTTTTTGTTGGAGGACTAAGGCTTTGTTAGAGGCACTTGCAATGTTGATCACTCCTAGTTGTACAAGCTTATCATGCTCTCTAATCAAAGTATCATAAAAGGACTCAATAGTGGGGTTTTTATCAATTTTCCCTAGATCCTATCTCATGGAAAAAAATGTAGACACAAACACAAAATATGCATGATCCAGGTGGATATTGGTGGCCACCCACCTATTCCAACTAGCTCCTCTTGACAGTTTTTAGTTCAACATGTTTCTCTGTAATGATGAAATTTATTTGTAATTGTGGTTTATGCACTTCCTGGGATATCTTGAATCCCTACACAATATCTAGGTGGATATTGGTGGCCGCCCACTTATTCCAACTAGCTTATTTTGGAAGTTTTCATGTCAGTACATCTTTATGTACTTCCAAGGTCGTTTTGGGGCCCTAAACAATGTTTTCTTGGATTTACACGGTCAAACTATAAACAAATTTAGAGTTTGACGACATAATGTGTAGTTCATGAAAATACCTTTCCAATGGGCTATCACACACCTAAAACAGAGCTCACATGCAAAAGTTACGACCCCGGGAAGTTGAGGTACCAACTTACCCATCGAAGCCCACATAACTTTTGGTGTTTCATCTCCTAGGGTTACGTTTTTGGATGTCTAGGGTTTTGGAATTCATGAGTAATGTTAAAAAGGCCTCTAGAGCCTCATTGTAATCATTCAACTCAGACGGATGTGTGTAGCATCCACATCTCTTCTCAGAGATAACTACCACCATTTGAGCAAGTTATTTTCAGTTCTGTAGTTTTACAGTTTCAACCTATTTTATTTATTCAATATAAGTTATTGGTCATTGGATATCTGTTGTTGTTCTCTGTATATCTGTGTTATTGTATTCAATCTATTATTCATTTTGTTCCACTCATAAATCCATATCAGTGGTATCAGAGAGGTCTTCTCTTTATTTATTTTTCTTCGTGCATGTCCCCGACAAGATCTGGGTACAAGAAGTTGGGACTCAAACCAGTCGAGCCTTTGTACGATCAGTCACGCCAAGCCTGACAAAAAATCATGGTGGACGAGAAGAAATATGATGGAGCAGGAGATCCTTTTAAATTGTTTCTCGAGGAACCCCTTGTGTGACAAAGGAACGAAATGATAGACAACTTTGCATAGATCCTTCTGTGACTTCCCATAAGAGACACATCTTCATCAAGCGGCCATGCAACCCCCTTCAAGGTACAAGTAAATTTTGATATTCCATTATTTGAAGGAATGATAGATGCATATGTTCTAGATAAATGGTTGAATTCGCTCGAAGGGTATTTTTAGGTCCACAATTTTTCTGATAGGGAAAATATTACTTTTGTACTCCTCAAGGTCGTCCCCCATGTTAAGGACTGGTGGGATACTTACTCTGATCAAAGGGCCATAGAGGAATCTGAAATATTTGCGGTCTCCCCCACATGGGATTCTTTCAGGGATGCCATTAAAGAATAGTACTACCCTTTTGGTAGCTATGAGGACCAGTACACAAGATGGACCACACTGCGTCAGGGAAGGGACCAAACAGTACCATATTTCACCAATATTTTCCATACCCTGCACACCAAATTGGGTATCAAAGACTCTAAACGAAATATGGTGCTCAAATACTACAAATATTTGCATAGATACATTCAAACAGAAACGGAGTTTCTTGACATCGCATCATTAGGTGTGGCTTATAGATATACTCTCAAGATCAGGAAAAAATTTAAGAAGAAGAGGCGAGAGTTTGGATCTGCAAAATCCTCATAGCTGAAGTAGGGAAAAGGCGACCCCAAACCACACAAAAAGGGATAGAGCAAAGATGGTCACTCTCAGGACAACCAATCCAAGCCACAACCCAACAAGGCTAATGAGAAGTCGAAGAAGGACACAGGAAAGTGGTGTGAATACCATAAAATCCCTTGGCACAACACTGAAGAATATCGCTCCAAGAAGTCACTGGTGGTCGAGATAAAAAATTCTGAGTCAGAGGAAGATTCTGACTCTGAATCAAATCCATAAGGAGGGAAGAAGATTATCGATGTTGAACCCAACCCCACTGTCGCTACCACCAAATTCCATCCAAGTGATCCAGAGGAAGGGGAACGTCTCTTTCACTCACAGATGTGGGTAAAGGGGGCTCTGCTTCATTTCATTGTCGATAGCGGTAGTCAGAAGAACCTGATCTCAGAAAAGGTTGTCAAGCGGCTGAACCTGTCGATGACATCTCACCCACAGCCCTACACCATTGGTTGGCTTCGCCAAGGAAGATATCTCTGCGTCAGCCAAAAATGTCGTCTTCCCTACAACATCAAGCCCTTCAAAGACAAGGTATTGTGTAATATTTCTCCCCTTGAAGTTTGTGATGTTCTTTTAGGCCAGTCATATTTTTGGAAGTTACATGATGTGTATGAGTCTAAACCCCATAGTTTTATTATCACTTTGGGTAGAAAATTGTATAGGATACCAGAGGTAGCATCACCTACCACTATTTATTTAATCTCTGCTAAGCAATGCAGTAAGGTCATTTCATAGACCCGTAAGTTCATCTTCTTTGTGATCCATTCTCATAGTGAGAAGAAGGTCGTTGCCACATCCATGACCTCTACATAGAGCCTATGTTTGCGGTAGAAGCAAGTGGACGAGATCGTGGAAGAGTACAGAGACACCTTCTCCATACCCATCGGGGTACTGACGCACTTCCAAGTTAAGCATCCAATTGATCTAACCCATGATTCACCTCTACCTAATGGACCAGTCTATTGTCGCTCGCTGATGGAAAACGAAAAAATCAAGCATCAGATCCAAGAGCTACTTCAAAAGGGGCACATTAGACCCATCTCCTCCCCTTGTAGAATCTCGATTGTATTGGTGTAGAAGCCTGATTGTACCGGTGTAGAAGAAATATGGGACATGGTGGCTCTGCATTGATTACAAAGCATTAAACAAAATCACAGTCAGAAACTGGTACCCAATTCCCTGAATTGATGACCTTCTTTACCAACTCAAAGGGGAAACGTTATTCAACAAGATTGACCTAAAGTATGGCTACCACTAGATTCCCATCGAGCCAACTGATGTACGGAAGACAACTTTCAAATCTAAAGAAGGTCTCTTCAAATGGATGGTCATGCCATTTGGCTTAACAAATGCACCAATAAATTTCATGAGGTTGATGGATGATGTATTGAGACCCTTCACCAACTCTTTTGTGGTGGTATAACTGGATGACATCCTCATCTTCAACAAAACTTGGGAGGAGCACATGCAACATATTCAACAGGTTTTGAGCACTCTGTGATAGCACAAGCTATATGCCAACTTGGAAAAATGCTCATTTGGCATGAACAAGATCCATTACTTGGGCTACATTGTTTATGAGCATGGGGTACATGTGGATTCAACTAAGATCCAAGTCATCCATGACTGGACAACCCCGACCACACTAATCAAGATTCATAGCTTCTTGGGACTTGCCAACTTCTACCGACGGTTCGTGTTGGGATTCTCCCATATTGCATGGGCCCTCAGCCAAGTGACCAAGGGCGGTGGCAAGGAAAAGTTCTCATGGGGGAAGGCACAACAATGAGAATTTGTTGATCTGAAGCATTACTTGTGCTCAACTCCATTATTCTCCTTACCCTATCCGCAACAAGCATTCAAGATTGAGACTAATGAATCCGACTATGTTGTAGGTGCAATCCTCGCTCAACAAAGTCATCTAGTAGCATACCATAGTGCGACACTCTTAGATATCATCCAAAAATACCCCACCTATGACAAGGAAATGTATTCCATTGTGAAAGCATGTCGTCAATGGAAACATTACATTCTGGGAAATGAGACAATCATCCACACTGATCATAAGCCTCTAAAGTTCATGTAGACACATGGGAAGTTGTAGAATGACCACTATCAAAAGTGGTCCACATACCTGCAGCAGTTCCATATCAACATCAAGTATAAGACAGGGAGCACAAATTGTGTCGTTGACTGCCTCAATCAACCTCTCATTGCTACACTCACCACCGTGCTCCATTCCTGTGGGCATGAGGCATCTGAGTGGAACCAACTTTATCAACGATATCTTGACTTCACCACCACCTATCAACTCTTGGGTACATGCGTGAATGTCACATATTTTCACATTCAAGATGGATTGTTACGCCATCTATGCCATCTTTGTGTTCCTTCAAGAGAGCGTGCAAAGATGATTTGGGAGGCTCACTACATTCGTATGGTAGGATATTTTGGCGTGGAGAAAACTGTGGTCATTCTACAGAAACATTTCTATTGGCCAAAACTTTGACAGGACGTCAGCAAGTATATCATATTTTTCACTGCATGTGTCATTTCCAAGCCATCCATAAAGAAGAAAGTCTTATACACCCCTCTTCCTACTCCCGAGAGGCCTTGGGAATCCATCTTGATGGATTACATGTCTGGCCTTTCATCCACCAAGTAAGGAAATGATTGTGTATTTGTGGCGGTTCATCAGTTTTCGAAGATGCATATTCTCACAACCTGCAAGAAGAGAATCGCAGTGGAAGACACTACTAAGATCTTCTTCAAACAAGTGTGGGTCCATTTTGAGATATCACATACCATCATCTCTGATCAGGACAACAAGTTCCTCAACACATTTTGGTCGAGTCTCTGGTCATTGTTTGACACCAAGCTTACTAAATCCACTACCTTCCACCCTCAAACCGATGGCCAAAAAAAGGTCATCAATAAGATGATTGGGCACATCCTGCACATGTATAACTCTAAGAATTTGTGTACATGGGATGAGATTCTTCCCTATGTTCAGCACAACTACAACAGGGATCTCCATAGCTCCACTGACCATAGCCCATTTCAGGTAGGGCTGGGATTCCAACCCTTGGGTCCCATTGATGTTGCACTACCTCTTGCAACCGCATAGACAAAATCTTCCCATGTTCATTATGAGGCTGACAAATCCACCGGATTCATTGAGCGGATTCAACACATTCGCCAACAGGTCCATGAGATTTTGCAGAAATCCAATGCTAAGTACAAGAAACACCATGATCAACACTAGGTATCGCACACGTTTTAGGTGGGAGACAAGGTATCGTTACATTTGCAGAAAGAGTTCATTGCAGGTCCCCATTGAAAGCTTTGTTCACTTCGCTATGGGATTTACACTATCACCAATGTTGTGGGTGACCATACCTTTGAGCTCAACACTCCCCCCTTCCTTGGCTTGCACCCAGTGTTCAATGTGGACATCCTCCGACCATATTTTACACCATTATTGGACACCTCAGAGATCGTAGAACAGTTGACACCAACATAGATCAACCCTGACTACATGGAACATGCATCCACTGATCAGATAATGGACACATAGGTTAAGGGAAATCATCAATAGAGGATCCATCTTTATCGGGTTGTCAAGGCAGGGCACCTCCTGCACCAAGGAAAGTGGTTCACCTGGGGCCAAATTCAACAGAATTTTCCTCACCTGATGGAGGCACTCAACACAATGTATACCATTGCTTCCTAAGGGGGGAGGACTGATCCAAATGGATATTGGTGGCCACCCACCTATTCCAACTAGCTCCTCTTGACAGATTTTAGTTCGACACGTTTCTCTGTAATGATAACATTTATTTGTAATTGTGGGTTATGCACTTCCTGGGCTATCATAAATCCCTACACAACATCCAGGTGGATATTGGTGGTCTCCCACCTATTCCAACTGGCTTATTTTGGAATTTTTCATGTCAATACATATTTTTGTACTTCTAGGGTAGTTTTGGGGCCCTAAATAGTGTTTTTTTGGCTTTCCACAGTCAAACTATAGACAAAGTTAGAGTTTGATGGAATAATGTGTATTTCTCGAAAATATGTTTCCAACGGGCTATAACATGCCTAAAACGGAGGTTGTATGCAAAAGTTACGACCTCAGGAAGTTGAGGTACCAACTTAGCCATCGGGGCCCACATAAGTTTTGGTGTTTCATCTCCTAGGGTTAGGTTTTTGGATGTCTAGGGTTTTGGAATTCATGAGTAATTTTAAAAAGGCATATGGGGCCTCATTGTAATCACTCATCTCACACGGATGCACGTAGCAGCCACATCTCTTCCTAGAGATAGCTAACACCATTCGAGCAAGTTGTTTTTAGTTCTGCAGTTTTACAGTTTCAGCCTATTTTATTTATTCAATAGAATTTATTGTTCATTGGATATCTCTTGTTGTTCTTCGTATCTTTGTGTTATTGTATTCAGTTTGTTATTCATTTTGTTATGCTCATAAATTTGTATCAATTCACTACCTAGCTTAGAAAGAATAATATAGATGCAACGCTCTTCCTCTAGCTTTATGTTACACTCTTCACATAAAATTCTAAGTGTTTTAAACTTAGATAGGTAGTATTCAATGCAAGAAAAAACATTTGGACTTAAGGTCAATATCTGACTTTCTAATTGATGTGCTCGAATAATATTGTGTTTACCAAACACAGATTCAAGTTTTTCCCAAGTTTCATCGGGGTCATCAATTTATTGAAGATGGAACCTTAAATCATGAGAGATGGACATTTCGATCAGTCCACGTGCTTCATCATTCCTATTATTCCATTTGAATTTATTTTCATCATTAGTGGGTTCTTTTTCCTTTCCCAAGGTAATCTTGTACATGTCTTTACTTCTTAATAAATTCTCCATATGGGATTTCCATTGGAAGTTGTTGGTGTTGGTAAGAAAAACATCATTGGAAGAAGCCATATTAAATATGAAAATAATATGGATTTAAAAACTAAAACTGATGATATTGATGGAAATATCTCTAAAAATTAGGCAGTTTAAAAAAAACGGCATTGAAAATGGATTTCGGATGTGAAATTTATGTCATTTTAAAAAAATGCATAAATAGTAACCAAAGAGCCATGTGGCAAGTAGAAGTTGGTTCACATGGTGATACCCCTCCAAATAACCTCACTTTTACAAATAAGTTGTTTTATGAAGTGACCCACTTTTATAAAAAGAAGCGGGGATCACTTTTACAATGAAGTTACTTTATAAAATAAAGTTGCATGCAAAATAAATAACTTTAAAATAAAATATTAAAGTCACTTATAGTGATTCACTTTTATACTTGAAGTAAAATACACTTTATGATGGATGCATGAACTTTTTCAAAAAAAAGTAACAAAAAAAAGACTTGAACTCAAGACCTCTTACTTAATAAGACAACTTTTAACCAAGTGAGCTAGCAAAACATATGGAATTGTTTAGAAGGAGGATTAAGGGTGTTTTTGTGGAAGACGACCTTGGAGAGCGTGTTAAAAAAAACTATTTTCACACATGAAAAAGATTTTGCTTCTCGATGACAATACGGGTTAGATCTTGGTTAGCTTACCCGAAAATGCACCTTTTCCTATTTGTTTATGATTTGTCAAGATCTCATAGGGTGTGGGGAAAAGAGCATACACAGATATAAAAGAATAGCAACCTAGAAACAAACAATATAAAACCGAAATAATACTCTGCAAAAATTTAAAAAGGGCGTATTCAGACTTTATACCTCTGGATCTGACTGAAATGGTTGTATCTTGGAAAAACGAAAACCTTTTCGAGTGAAAATAAAAGTGTTCCTGACTGAAACAAGTGCTCCACATGCAATGGAATAGTCCTCTCATACCATAAATTTGTGGAAATGTCATAAAATATAGATGAGGCAACTCGACTTCATGACTTGATCTATAATGAGAGTGGGTCTTTAAACAGGCTATGATACCATGTTCGATAACACATGTATTCCAATAGAGGACAAACACCTTCAGTAACCACTCACACAACCAAATCAAATATCAACACATCAATATTTTGAAGTGGTAAAACCCCTACGGGGAAACATCCATGGACCCAACCAACGCGGCCACTTGGAACAATTTATTAATGCAAAAGAAAAAAATTACAGAGAGATTTTACAAGAGTTTCTCACAATCAAACATCAGAAAATGACCCTCCGTGCTCTTTAAATAGATATCATGGACCAATCAGGTGCTAAGCCATGGATTAATGTAGTCGTTAAGATCGAGGAGAATATGAATTGATGGATCACTCTATGCCAGGAACATATCGTGACCGTCATATTTCCTAACCACAAATGCATATTAATGCATACTAAAGAAACATGCTAAGAAACACATTTTTACCTAACGACACACTAGACCAAGTATATCTTCACTAAATCCTATGTGTCTAAATATCCTAACAGAAAGGGTTTGAGATGATAGATTTGCGACATCTTCAGTACTATTTAGGAATTTAGGTGATTCAAAATCCAAAGTACATATTCATCTCCCAGAAGAAGTACATTTGAGAATTGTTGAACAAGTTTAGCATGGATGAGTTTAATCATGTTTCTACTCCAACAGAACGAAATTTTAAACTCACATCAAAAGAAGGGAATGAATTTGAGGATGCAACCAAGTACAAACAACTTATTAGAAGTATTATCTATCTTACTACCACCAAAACAAACATTTCATTTGTTGTTGGGATTCCTTACAGGTTGCAAAAGCCTTGTGAAAGGCATTGGTCTATTGCAAAAGAGTTCTAAAATACTTGAAGGGAACTAAATATTTTGGACTCAGGTACTCTAAGGTGGATGACTTCAACCTGATCGAATATTCTGATTTGGACTTTGTTGGGGATAAGAAAAATGGAGTATTGACTTCATGCTATCTCATGAATCTTGGATCAACAATTGTCTCTTGGATATCATACAAACAATTGATTCCAACAAATTCCAAAACTCAGGTAGAGTATGTGGTAGTTGCAGAAGAAACGAAGGAGATTGTGTCGCTCATGAAAATACTTAAATATTTGCAGGAGAAATAAGTGAATTATACTCCTCTGCTAGTTGTAATAATGAATCTTGGACTCACAAACACCCCTTCGGATTAAGGGGGGAATGTTGATGTGTAATCCTTAGGATTGTGTTACTTGTAACATTATTTTAAATATGAAGAGTTGTAAATGATAGGAAGAGTCACCCGTTTGGGAAGACCAACAATCACTATTTTTATATTTATTTAATTTCACGTTAATGCAATCACACATGTGTGGATTTATGTTTTCTTCCATACTTGGCCTAGAAGATTCCACCATTCTTTCCAAAAATACGTTTATCTTCCACCCATTATCCAACCAAAATATTTTTAATGTCATTACCCTGATGAGACTTTCAACAAAACTAGTAATCATGTACTTTTCAAGATGGTGAATTTTGTAATATTGTTCTAGCTTTGATGGTTGATAAGAGGCTATGCATCTCTTTTCATCATTCAAAACAATTCTACTATCAGTATTTGTGTGTTTGATTATCCATTCAATATCCTTTGAGCATGGAATAACTAGGGTTCTAGCAACTATGGTGTGTAAGTGTGACCTTCTTATGTTAGAAAATACAATATCATCAACATTTCTCATGGCAGGTTCACTTGGGGGAACTCTCTAGATAATATTCTTCCTTGAATTTTCTATAGATCTCTCCCTAGACTAGAAAATTAATTTGACGACTAATAAGAGTGTTTGTGTCTTTGGATATCGGTTGCACTGGCTCAACTTATGGTTTAACTACTAAACGATGGGTGTAAATTGTTTTGGTGTAATCTTCTTGTCACTATCAACTTGCTCCCCAAGTTCAGTGATTGGCCTTTTCCCTTTGGTAATTGTTTAGGAGTTCTAAAGGGCTATCTCCTAGGAGATATGTTGTATGTATAAAAAATGAAACTAAAATCACCAACTTCATAAAATTTCTTGTCTTTTTTTTGTTTGCTAGTTTGTTCGTGACTTGAGAGACTAGCCCGTGGTCTAAGAAACCGCGACCCATGGGTCTCTAAGCCATCAAAATAACCTAGGGATCACACCAGACATGTGCCACACCAACACTTAGCATAGTTGGATTTTAGGTTTCTCCTCCCAACTAGCTGAGTTTCGAACCTAGGTCACCTTATAAAACAAGACCCATCGAAACCAATCGCGCTAGCGATATTTGACTCATATAATTTCTTGTTAATACAAATCTTATTTCAATTTATCATTAATGATACAACATGATTTCTAAGTTAATACATGAAATAAAACCTTTTCTTAATTATCTAACAACAAAAAAAATCAATGAAACAAATAGAAGGAAGGTTCATGATACTACTCAAAATCAAAATGTAAAAATTGATTGTTTTGACTGTATCTAAATGTTAAGTGTAATGTCCCCACTTTGGGACATCATCACATTACAGGGGGTTATGATGACCAAAGTAGCCAGATGGAGGTTATAGCAAGAATAGGGATTATTGAGAGGTATTTTGGGGTCCGACTTGCATCGCTCATCCTATTTCATTATTATGATCCATTCCACATAGGTTGGGTTTGGTTCTGTTGCATTCCAACGATTTCCATGATTTTGAGTATTTTGAGCTATAAGTCAATTAAATTCGTTGAAGAGGTCATTTTGGGCAAAATACTTGGAGGAACCTCTCAGTGTAATAGCTCATTGGAATTAGGAGGAGCAACACTACAAGATAGGATGGTCAGAAGTGACTTTTAGTGGCCAAGGAAGCCACAAGGAGAGATAAGGCGCTTTTGACAGGTAAAAAGGTTAATTAATTAATTAATTAATTAAATATTAATAAAATGAAAGTCACTTTGGAGGGACAAGGTGAGCAGGAAGTATAAAGGAAAGGCAAGGGCCTCTATTCATTCATTCATTCATGTATGTTTATCATTTGGATATATGGCTTCTAGCTAGAGGGAACATCTCTTGGGGGTTTCGAGGGTTTTGACTTAACAAACCCTAGAGGACGATTCAATGGTGAAAGATTCCACCTAGCTTGTCCAAAGCTTCGTATCGGGGATGCAATACTCCCCCACACCATTCTAGTCCAAATCTACTCAGTTGCGGGAGGATTTTACATCAATTACAGGTGCAGAGAGAGAGAGAGGGTGCACCAGTTGTGGGTTTCCAGCAAGAGGGGTGCACCATCCATTGAGGGAGGATTCGATCTAGCCGAGGAGAAGAGATTTTGGGAATTCCGGGTATTGGGTTTTCCTTGCAGGTGCCATAGCGCCATTATTAGGTGCTTCCGGAGGCAATCCTATGGAGGATTGATTTGCATTAAGAGTGGGACGATTTCCCTAAGAGGAGGGTGCACCATTCTTTGGAGGGTGGCTAGATCTAAGGGTCTAACAGGTATTTTTCCTAGTTGAGCACTTGGGTTTACATTGTCATGCCCCGATCTATCATTCTAGTGGAGTTGTGGAGTTTTTGGAGGTCTCTAGGAGGGAGGCCGAATTATCTAGAGTTTCAGGCATCCAGGGGGGTGCACCATTCCTTGGAGGAGATTCAGATCCATAAGGTTTGAGAGGGATCTTGGAGATTTGAGCACCTGGGTTGTTCTTTCCTTCAACCGATCTACTGTTTAGAATATTTACCAAGGTGATTGGAGATCTTTGCAGCAGGGTCGAATTGTTGAGACTATTCAGGGTTCCAGCAGGGCATGGCATCTTCCAGCTTGGGGGTTTGGCACTTCAAACGACTCAGATCTACCTTGGCATTGGTCTTCATGGTGTATTTATCCTTTGGAGTCTTGTAGTATTCTATTGGAACATTTTGTAGCAGCTCCTATCTCTTATTGTCTTTATTAGATCCATCTGATGTGCATTCCAAATTGGCATCTCATTATAGCAGGTTCTTCTATTTTATGAATAAAATCAGATTTGCAGTGTTTTGGCTTGTCTATCATCTTATTGATCTTGCATATGGTTGAGGCATGTTACATTTCTTATCTTCTTGTATGTTGCTGCAAACACATATATAACACATCAGCAAACCCTAAGCGCAACCTAAATATTCACAGTAGGCAAAGTGTTTGACGAAATACCACAACCAAAAAACATTTTGAAAGACACCCAAAACCGTGATGTTCCTTCCATCTTGGCTTGGGAACATTACAGTGGTATCAGATATTAAACTCCTGCCAGCATGAGGGTCTTTCATAAGGAGAGATGGATGTGTGGGATTTTACAGGAAGGATTGTTGATTGTGAGAGGGAATATCAAACCCTCAATGAGAATCTCAGAGGTCTAATAACATTCCATCATTTTGTATCATATAAAAATCCTAGTTAGGGCAAAGATAAGGTTACACATTAGATTGGCGTAGTAGAGGAAAAGAGAGCCAGAGAAGCTAGATGGGAAAGGGATGAGATATACTTTGAGATAACATGCTTGGAGATAAAATATTCCGCCCTTAGCAAGGAAACTAGGGCCCAAATAACCTTCCCACAGTATGTAGCCTTAAGAAATCCCAGTTGGAGTGAAGAGGATGTTTTACACGGGATCATCGTAGCAGAGGAAAAGAGAGAAAAAACAGCTAGATAGTTGGAAGAATAGAGGAACCCCACACCCATTAGGAGCACGCATCTTTTCTATAGTTGCAAGGTGCCTTGGGAACTAGATCATACGTGCAGGGGTAAGGATCAGAAGCACATTATTGAGGCACACTATGACAGTGATGATGAGGTGTGTGAGGATGGAGCGATAGATGTTGATTTGGGGTAGTCTGATGATGATAGTGACTCTTTCACATAGGCTAGTGATAGTGACTCTTGCATAGAGGTTGGTGATTCTGACATGCTTGAGGAGGATAGTGACCCTTGCACATTAGGGGAGTGGTGGGATGGACAGGATGATAGCACTTATGCTTCAACATTCATATCGCATATTGTTGATGACCTTACACCTCAACAGAGTGGTGACATTAGCGAGGACTCACACGTGTTATCACCTGCAGATGACCACCTTCCTAGGGTGGTCATGACACATCTGTCATCTTTACAGACACCTACGATAACCACGTCACATGAGGATACCAGTAGTATGTCAGATATGATGGAGGAGCCTTGATCCAGATTTATGTAGGAACACAATGAAATACAAAAATACACATAAATGCAGAGATGCAGCGGAAATAAGACTTCATTTCATTAATAACAAATGACTGAAAAATGCTTTCAGACAGAATGGAAATAAACTAGCTAGGGCGCTGGTAGCTTATCTCTGAGAAGAGATGTCGCGGCTACTGGCCTCTGAACTACCTGTTACAATGAGGCTCGAACCCTATATATTACTGAGAAACAATGGAAAACCCTAAACATCCGAAAACCTAACCCTAGGAGATGAAACGCCAGAATATGGGCCCCGTTGGGGTAAATTGGTACATCAATTTCCCGAGGTCGTAACTTTGGCATACTATCTCCGTTTGACGCACATGATACATCGTTAGAAAGATCTATCCAAGGACTACACTGCTGACAACGAATATTGAGTTAGGAACAAACTCATATTCGTCGGAGCATTCATGCCCAAAAAACGTCGTTTAGGGCCACAAAACAACTCCAGAAGTTCAGGACCCGAAGAACTGCTAAAAATAGTAAATTGTGCTACAATTAAGGAAACTAAAAAAATGAAAGAAACAATGGTGTGGGTCCAAGTGGAATAGGTGGGTGTCCACCAATATCCACCTCGATCAGTCCTCCCCCCTTAGGAAGCAATGGTCCCCATTGCGTTGAGTTCCTCCATGAGATGAGGAAACTTCTGCTGAACTTGGTCCCTTGTGAGCCACTTGCCCTGGTGAAGGAGTTGACCTGCTTTGACAACTCAACATAGTTGGATCCTCTGTTGGCGGGTGTTCTTTATCTATGTGTCCATAATTCGATTAGTTGTGGCTTGTTCCATGCAATCCGGGTTTGACTCTGTTGGCGTGAGTTATTTTGCCATGTCGGATGTGTCTAGTAGAGGTGGAAAATAGGGCTGAAGGTGATCCACATTGAACACTGGGTGAAGACCAAGGAATGGTGGAATACCAAGCTCAAAGGCATTGTCCCCTACAGCCTTGGTGGTGGTGTATGGACCATATCGGAGCGGGCGAATCTTGCGGTAGGGTCCAGCGAGGCGCTCCTTTTGCAAATGTAGCCACACTTTGTCGCCCACCTGGAAGTTGTGTGGCACCCAATGTTGATCATGTCGTTGCTTGTACTTAGCATTGGCTCTGTCCAAGATGTCATGAAATTGTTGGAGGATGTGTTGAATGTGCTCAATGAATCTATTTGCCTTGTCAGCCTCAGACTGGACATGGGATGAATCTGCCTGAGTAGCCACAAATGACATGGCTACGTCAATGGGACATAGTGGTTGGAATCCCAAGCTCACTTGAAAGGGGTTGTGGTTGGTTGAGCTATGGAGAGACCGGTTGTAGTTGTGTTGTACATAGGGGAGGCTCTCATCCCATGTGCGTGGAAGCTTTGAGTTGTACATGTGCATAATGTGTACAATCATCCAGTTGACAACCTATGTCTGGCCATCAGTTTGCGGATGGAAAGCTGTGGACTTGGTGAGCTTGGTGTCCAGCATCGACTAGAGGCTAGACCAAAATGTACTAAGGAACCTGTTGTCCCGATCTGATATGATAGACTATGGGATCCCAAAGTGTACCCACACTCGTTCAAAGAAGAGTTTAGTAGTGGATTCTACTGTGATATTCTTCTTGGAGGCCATCATAATGGACATCTTCGAGAATCGGTCGACGACCACAAAAACACAGTCATTGCCATGCTTAGTAGAAGGAAGGCCTGACATGTAATCCATAGAGATGGATTCCCAAGGTCAACTGGGGGTAGGAAGCGGAGTATAGAGGCCTTGCTTCATGATGGTCGGTTTGGCAATGGCGCAAGCAGTGCAGGACTTGATGTACTTCCCGACATCCTGTTGAAGGTTTGGCCAATAGAAATACTTTTGCAGTACTGCCATGGTTTTCTCAACCCCAAAATGCCCAGCAACCCAACTAAAGTGCGCCTCCCAAATCATCTTGGCACGCTCGCTTGAAGGAACACAAAGGTGTCCCAGGTGACAAAGCAGGGCATCCTAGAGGTGAAAATTGGGAACTTTCTTACCCTCCAAGAGTGTATTGTATGTGTGGCCGAATTCTGGA
>SNQJ01S0204633.1:0-16551 GCA_010110895.2 Picea sitchensis
TTCGGTCGCGTGTGAACAACTGTGTAGCAGAAGAGGCTGTATGTCACCAATTCCTTGGAAATGGCCACTCATTCGATGACCCTGTCGACAAATACATGGAGTGGCATTTCCCCTATGCCTTGGAACCTCCCTATTTCATCTCAACTCCAGCCTGTAAGGAGGAGTTGATGAGTGTAATCATTCTGCTGTCACGACTACACCATCTGTTGATGATCATTGACAGAAGGAAGGAGCTTCTATCCAGGAAGCTGCTTGAATGGCTATGGTGGAAGTTTTATTTCACCTAGCACCATGTAAAAGTGTTTCATTAGTTTAGGATTGTATATAAATAATCTCTTTGAGCATGTATATTTATTTTGTTGCTTTTACTTTTCGGCATATATTTCTTAGCAGGGGGTTTGGGCTTGACTCCATAGCCCAACAGCAAGGCACTGAAGCTACGGAATGAGTTCTTAGAGAATCACAGGGACGACTCTATCCCCCATGGAGCCTNAATGTTAGCGATAATTCTTGTCCTGGGCTCGAGAGCACCCGGACCTACAGGTTGCGCGGGAAGTGCCCAAGCGCAGCACGGGAGATCCCTTTTTTTCCAGTAGCGAGTCAAGCGAGCGGGAAAAGTTTTTCTGTCAGCAGCTGAGACCCAGCCATAAAGAAAATCAACATTCATCGGGTTTTCGGTGTTGTCAAATCACCTGGGATTTAGCACGAAGGGCAGTGCCCATATTTCAGGAAAAATCTGGATCTTCCGATCCGATCGGGACAGGTGGCAGCCAGTCGGCATATCAGAGATCGGTGTTTTGGGGAACAGGGAGCTCTCAGCTCATTGCACTGGGAAGTGTCGATCAACGAAACGTCGAAAGCACCTTTCGAGTTGAGCCCGCGGTCTTAGCACCAGGTCACGTCAAGCGAGCCTGTAAATGGGGCAACCCTCTTTACAATAACGAATACTATCTGGGCCATTCGTCTGAAGGACACGTGGCACACATCCGTGTCACGTCGGCATTCGGGATTTCCAGGGGTAAGCGCTCCTCATCCCTTCACTTCTCGAAACCCCGAACCCCGAAATGTCGATAGCGCCCAGAATCGGGCCCGTGGTTTTGGCGCCTGGTCGTAAAGGAACAAGCCTGGAAGAGGGGCGTTGTTGTTTATCATTTTTCCCACCCGCGAACCCCGAGGCACCGAAAACACTTTGGTAGATAGGCGAAGGGTCACAGCCCGTGGTCACTCTAGGGAGCAGAAGGGGCTACAAAGGGAAGCCAAAGGCACTGAATTAAGATTCAAGAGAGGGGGGACTGCATTCTTTAGACGTCGATTCGACGTGATTTATTTCCTGGTAGCTGCCAGGAATGAATGCAGAAAAGAGAGGGTGGTTGAGGCCTCGCCTCAATCATTAATTGCAAGGCATGGAGGGTCTGGAAAGAATTCTGCCCGGGAGGGTCCCCTGTACCATTTCTCCTTAGGGAAGCCACGCCGAGTCTTCAATTCGCCAGAATAACCTTCACACGCCAAGTCAACATTCAAAGGGTTTAGCTACCTCTAGCGCGGGCCATGCCGAATTAAGGTAGCGTATGACAGAGCAATGCAGACCAAATTTGATTGAGGCGATGCCATCCATTGAAAGTTCTGAGATGCCTCTACTGGGCAAAAGGAAGGGAAGAGTATATGTAGGCATTTTTTCCATTTTTTGTAGGGGATCGATGGTAGAGCAGAGCTCCCTACTGTAAAGTTTTAACAGATATTCTAGTTTGTTGGATATGCATCTATATATGAGACATCTTGTTTTATGACAGACAATTTTTCTTAATCCATCTAATTTCCGTCTCATGCCAAGAGAGTTCGTGATTGACTGATTCACCCAAATTATTGCAGTTATGTTATGATAAAAGATTTATTGTTGCATTATTTCATTCTGTAGCTTTGCATTCGAATGTAAGATGATATTTCATTTGGACGTCTTCTTCCTCAGCCTATTAGAAACCCGATGTTAATAACAGACCTCTGCTTTCCTCTTATATAAGTCTTCCGCCTGTTCACCCTTTACTACAGCTCACTGTCTGAATTTTATATAAGACCTCGCTCACCTAAGCATGCCTGGCCTAGTTTTGGAGTTGGAATGATATTGTTTTGAGTTGGCTTCCATTCGATCATCCCATCTATAAACCACCGTGACATAAAACTGATGGGCGTCAGGCTCTGCTCCTGCTAGTAATCCAGGAGTGACTTCCGATGCTAACAGAACCTAAGACATAAGGGCATGACAGTCAAATAATACACATAGGAGTTTTACAAGCTAAACATCAGATATGGACAAAGAGAGAGGGATGAAGAAAAATTTGCCAGGTATATAAATGGCCTGAGGTATGAAATCCAAGATGAGCTCAGCATGATGTTGGTAAGGAAAGTGGAGGATTCTTATCATTTTGCACTGAAGACAGAAGAGAATTTGGCCAGAAAACAAAGCCAACGAGGTAGAGGTAAAATATCAGTCCCGAACAAAGGCAAGGGAGTTTCCCATGACAAAGCGCATAACTCCAAGGGTGAGGCTGAAACTCCACACAGTCACTCAAAAAGAGGAGGAAATTCCCAAGGAAGACAGGGTGGTGGAAGAAACTCTTCTAGAGGAAGAGGCAGAGGAGAAGTAAGGTGTTATGCATGTGGAAAGACAGGGCACGTGTCTTGGGAATTCCCCGAGAAAAAGACAGAAGGAGGAGAAGATCACATTTCGAAAGCACAAAGAGGGAATGTTGAAGCAGAAGAAGTAGAGGATGGAACATCCCTGATGATGAGGAAGGTTCTTTTAAAACCATAGGAAGAAGTCAAAAGTTCGGTACAGAGGAACAGTCTATTCAGGACAACTTGCAAGACTAAAGACAGAGTATGCAAGGTGATTATTGACAGTGGGAGAACTTATAACTTAGTATCCATGGAGATGGTGGGAAAATTGGAGTTGGAGACAACTACACACCCAGAGCCATATAAAGTCTCAGGGTTGCAGAAAGGACACCGGGTAATGGTTACTAAACAATGCCTGGTTGAATTTAAGATAGGAGGATATAGAGATGAAATTTTGTGTGATGTAATTCCCATCGATGTATGCCATATGTTATTGGGAAGACCATGGGAGTTTGACAGGAATGTCATTCATGATGGGAGGAAGAATACATACACCTTGGAGAGGAATGGTAGGACACACATGTTGTTTCCAATAGAGGAGAAGAAGGTGAAAGGGGAATCCAGCACAAGCATACTTCTCATGAGTGGAAAGGAACTCCTGAAATAAGTCAAGAAATAATAGGAGATGTAGTTTGTTGTGGTGAGGAAACCCAGAGTTATCCTTACTAGTACTTCGATGGATGATTTGCCTTAAGAATTTCAGGAACTGTTGGATAATTTTGCTGACATAGTGGTGGATGAGCTACCTAACTTGTTTCCATCCATCAGAAGTATCATCCATCATATCGATTTGATACCAGGAGAAAGTCTACGAAACAAGGAAGCGTACAGACTAACACCTCGAGAGAATGAGGAGGTAAAGAACCAAGTCCAGGAATTGTTAGACAAGGGTTTGGTCAGAGAGAGTTTGAGCCCATGTGCAATTCCAACTGTGTTGTGTCCAAAGAAAGATGGAGGATGGAGAATGTGTACAGACTCGAGAGCCATCAACAAGATCACTATCAGGAGATGTTTGATTCTGTAGGAATTTCAGGTAACGATAGTAGGGTTTGAACACCTTGAGGAAATGTATAGTGATGATCCAGATTTCAAGGAAGCATATGAAGCATGTGTGAATCCTATGCTGTGAGATAGGAGCCAGTGGACAAAGTATATGATTCAAGAGGGATTTTTGTTCAAGGGAAGTCAATTGTGCATACCAAAATGCTCAATGAGAGATAACCTTTTGAAGGAAAATCATAGTGGAGGATTGGTTGGACATTTCGGCCACGATAAGACATTTGCATAGTTGAATAGTTCATACTATTGGCCAGGTATGAGAACATATGTGATAAAATTCATGAATAGATGTAGAATATACCAACATGCAAAAGGTAAAAGACAAAACATTTGATTGTATCAACCATTTCCCATACTAGAGAGGCCTTCAGATGCAATAAGAATGGATTTTTTGTTGGGACTGCCAAGAATGCAAAGAGGATGCAATTCCATATTTGTGGTGGTGGATAGATTTTCAAAGATGGCACAATTTATCCCATGCAAGAAGACTAGTGATGCAACACATGTTGTGAATATGTTCTTTAAGGAAGTTGTGAGACTTCACGGCCTACCCAGAAGTATTGTCTCAAACAAAGACATGAAATTTGTTGGTCATTTTTGTAGAACATTGTGGAAGAAGTTAGGGATAGATTTGTCCTTCATCTCAGCTTATCACCCTCAGACAAATGTACAGACTGAGGTGGTAAACATAAGTTTGGTAAATTTATTAAGGAGTCTCGTCACCGAGCACCATAATAAGTGGGATCAGATTCTACCGCAAGGAGAGTTTGCATACAATGACTCACCAAATAAGAGCACTGGGAAGATCTCGTTCCAAATATTGTATGGAATGAAACCCAGGGGAGTGTTTGAGTTGAGAGGCTTGGGACAGAGTGATATCAGAAGCGTTGGAGAAGGATATTTTGCTGCAAAAATATAGAAGATCCATAGCCAAATCATAGGTAAGTTGCATAATTCTAGACAAGAGTACAAACACAGAGCTGATCAACATCGCAGAGAACTCCACTTTGAAATAGGAGATCAGGTTCTGGCATATCTTAGGAAGGAAAGGTTCCCTAGGGGTATATATAACAAGATAAAGATGAATAAAATAGGACCATGTAAGATATTGAGGAAGTTTGATGAAAATGCCTACGATATTGAGCTTCCATATGATGGGGGCATATCGCCCATATTTAATGTTTCATACCTATATCCATACAGGAAGGATGATACAGAGGGATCAACAGAACAAGAGAATATTCAATGGGAGAAACAAATGCCTATAGCAGAAAAACCACAGATGGAAAAGATTGTTGATCAGAGGATTAGTAAGAAGACCAGAAGGAAGACCTACTTTGAGTATCTGGTCAAGTGGAAGGGACATACAATATAAGATACCAATTGGGAGAGTGAAGTTGATATCCAGAAGCATGGAAAGTCGGTGCAAGAGCTCATGGACAGGAGTCCACAAATTTTTGGCCAGGGGAGTATGATGCAAGAACATTATCGGCAAGTGCACGTGGTAGGAAAACTTAGCACCTGAGAATCAATCTGAAGTCTTAAATTCTATCTAGTACTGCAATATTGCGAGGCTAATAGAAAGAAAAAGGGGAAAGATCACACGTGTAGAGGAAAAATGAGCATGTGTGACCTGGGAACTAACCCTAGTTCTGATGTAACCATAATTAGATAGGAGTTTTTTGTTTTCATTTGTATAAAGGGAGGTTTTGTACACCCTGAGGAAGGGTTACGATAGTTATGAGAATCGTGAGAAAGTAGGAATCCCAGAGTAATAATTGTTGTTTGAATTTTACTGTAACCGATTTCTTGATTTTGAATGAAGATAGAAAAGAAAAATTGATCCAATGTGTGAAGCAATTGTTGTGTGTTATTTCCCTCTTATTATGTTTGTTCAAGAATGCATGAATCTTGTTACAGGTGTGGACATCTTTGAAATGCCTACATAAAAATTTAAATCATTTTCCTCATGAGCCGATGCAAGGTGTGCACACAATCCACAAGGAGTGCATTGACCGAGTATGTCTCGACTCATAAGATCAGGAGAAATAGCAGAAGGTTTCTTTGTAAGAAGTGTAAAGAAACTGTCGCAAGGTGTGCACAGTCATCACAAGAATTCAAGAACTTGTGTAAATATATGTTGCAAGGAGTGAAAAGATTTGGAATTCGACGAAGAGTCGAAGCGATTTTGTAAAGAAGTCGAAGAATCAAGAGGAGAGGAACACCAGGACAATGGGAAATGATTCTTTTCAAGAACCTTTAAATCCAAGTTTGAAGAATTTTCCAAAAAAGAAAGAAGTGTTGGGAGATCAAAATCTGTGAGGAGATCAAGCTCTGGAGAAACGTCACTTTCCAAGAAGTGCGAACCAGATCCAAGAAACGGACTCGTAGGAAGAAAAAAGGTTGAAACCTTTAAATATTTCGAAAACCTTCTAATTCTGGAAGAATGCCAATGCTCAGGAGGAGGAGAGACAATTATCGTTGGATCAGTCGTAGAGGAGAAATCTAGACCGTTTGATCAGTGTCCAGAGAATGAGGAGAAAGTGTAGAAGAGGAAATATCTCAGTCTTTTGATCAGAGCGCAAAGAAAATATCTCAGTCATCTGATCTACGCGCAAAATGATCGTAGCCGTCTGATCGAGGTAAAGTGCACTAACAATAGACATTTGAAAGTGTACAGGAGAAGCAGACTTACAAAGTTCTGAAATATTCAGGATCATCCATTCCTTGAAATGGTGGATGATTTCACTGAAACTCACATTGACCAAGAAAACCAAAACAAGCATACTTGGATTATGCAAGAAGGGGAGGGTCCTCAAGAGTTCCAAGAAAAGATCGTGAATCATCGCATGTTAGTTTTAAAAAAAAATCAGATTCTGAAAGGACTAATCCCTCTAGAAATATTGTTTGACCAAAATGACATGCCCCTAAAATCTACTTTACAACCTCAACCAAAAGAAGTTGAAGATTGTGACATAGGGACCAAAGAGGAGCCTAGAATAGTAAAGATATCAAAATATCTTCCCCCTGAGATGAAAGGTAAGTATGAAGATTTACTCCAACAGTATAAAGACGTGCTCTCTTGGTCTTACGATGAGCTGAGAACTTATGACACCATGGTGATCAAACACAAAATACCTTTGAAGGTCGGTGTTAAACCTTTCAGACAAAAACTCAGGCAAATCAATCCCATTTTATTTCCCATGGTTGAAAAGTAAGTTAAAAATATTTTGGACACAAGAATAATTGTGCCACTGAGATACTCTGACTGGGTAGCTAACTTGGTCTCGGTTAGGAAGAAGAGTGGAGATATTAGACTGTGTGTGGATTTTAGAAATCTAAATAAATCCCCCCTCATAGACAATTATCCACTTTCCAAAATGGATCACGTTTTGGAGAAGGTGGTTGGGGAAAATAGAATGTCAATGATCGATGGGTTTTTGGGTTATAATCAGACCGTTGTCAGCGAGAATGATAAAGAGAAAACAACCTTCATCACCCCTTGGGGCACATTTATGTATGACAAAATGCCTTTTGGTTTAATGAATGCAGGTGTTACCTTCTAACGTGCTATGGATATCACTTTCTTCGACAAGAGAGATAAATTCATGGTCATTTATCTTGATGATCTGACTGTTTTTTCTAAATCTGATGAAGATCATCTAATACACCTCAAGAAAACATTCGAGAAATGCCAAAAATTTGGGTTGTCCTTAAACCCAAAGAAATCTCACTTTGCGATGCAAGAAGGTAAACTCCTGGGCCATATTGTGTCTCGAGACGGAATTAAAATCGATCCTAAAAGGGTCGAAGCTATAGACACTATAAATATCCCTAGAAATGTAAAGGAAATTCAATCATTTTTAAGAAAAATAATTTTTTTGAGGAGATGTATCTCGATTTTTTATGAAATCGTAAAATTGATCAGAGACATGTTGAAGAATAACAATGAAGTCAAATCGACGGCAGAAGCCAAAGCGTCATTTTCACGTATCAAGAAATTTATAAGCGAAGCACCCATGCTGGCCAACCCTGATTATCTAAAAGAGTTTTTTATTTTCTCATTTGCCTCTGAACACACGATTTTGGTAGTACTCATCCAGAAGAATGAAGAGGGTTTTGAGAAACCGATAGCATTCTTTAGTAAGAGCCTTAGAGATGAAGAATTGAGATATGATATAATGGAAAAGAAAGCATACGCTATGGTAAAGGCATTGAAGGCTTTTAGAACCTACGTGTTACACTCCAAGGTAATTGCATATGTGCCCACCAGTTATGTAAAAGATATATTGGTGCAACCCGACAGTGATGGGAAGAGGGGTTGGTGGCTCGCTAAAATTCAAGAATTTGATCTAGAGGTCGAACCGATGAAGCTCATAAAAGGACAGGGCTTGGATAATCTCTTAGCCGAATCAAATTTTAGAGCACTCAGAATAAATAACCTGCAAGAATACGAAGGATGTGTAGACATAGATGAATTCTATGACCAAATAGCTCCAACAAGAATCGAAGAGAACTTTGTCTCATCGGGTTGGTATAAAGACATAGTATCATACCTTCTAACCTTGAACTGCCCAAGTGATTTATCTCCATCTAAATCCAGGACACTGAAATTACATGCGGTAAAGTACTGTATATCCGAAATCCAATTGTTTTGGAAAGACCCTATAGGCTTCCTATTGGTTTGTTTGGTAGAATCAGAAGCAAAAATGGTCATAAAATAATTTCACGAAGGAGTATGCGGAGGACATCACGTGTGGAGAGTAACGAATTATAAAATCCTAAGGGTAGGATATTACTGGCCTAAACTCTTTTCATATGTCAATACCAAAGTCAGAGCCTAAAAATCTTGCAAATTGTTCATAGGCAAGCAGAAACTCCCAGCATTACCTTTGTTTCTGATTAAAACATATGCCCCGTTTCAACAATGGGGGTTGGATTTTATAGGCGAAATTAACCCACATCCCAGTGCTCAACATAGATGGATCCTGACCACTACTGATTATTTCACCAAATGGGTGGAATTTGTTCCAACCAAAAGACCGACTGATTCGGTGGTGATGGATTTTCTGGAAGAGAACATACTATCTAGATTCGGTTGTCCCAGCAAAATAGTTACAGACAATGCCCAGGCGTTCAAATCTATGGTGATGGTCATCTTTTGCCAAAAATACAATATTATACTTGCCCATTCTACAACATACTACCCCCAAGGCAATGGGCTCACTGAGTCATCGAATAAAAGCCTAATTACCATAATTAAGAAAGTGTTGAACGAAAACAAAACATCTTGGCATGTGCATTTGAAGTATGCCTTATGGGTGAATCGGATAGGCACCAAGAAATAGATTGGCACTTATCATTTTCAAATGGTATACGGGACCGACGTAGTGCTACCCATAAAACTGGCCATACCCGTGATGAAACTTTGGCAGGATGAAAAAGAAGAACCAAATCACATCACAAGAAGGATAAATCAGTTGATCGAAGTTCAACAGAATAGAATGGAGGTATACGAAAGGCTTCAGAGGTATCATGACAATATAAAAGCGTTGTTCGATCATAAGGCTAAAGATAGGGAATTCCTCCATGGTGATTTAGTTTTAAAATGGGATGCTAGAAGGGAAGACTCGGCAAAACATGGAAAATTTGACCATATCTGGTATGGTCCATTCAAAGTCACAACTTCTAAAGGGAAGAACTCTTTTATGTTAGAAAATTTGGACGGTAAAACCCTTAACGCCCCCATCAATGGACGTTATCTGAAGCACTATATCCAATAAATAATTTCCAAATTTCCACTGTATATACCAGTTTGTGTTTCTGTTTTTATAGTTGTTTGGTAAGTTTTATTTTCTTTTTCATGCAAATAAAACAGGTCAGTTATATGAAATTTGCAACAAATTGAATTCCATAAATTTTAAAATCCTGACGCTCTTCGTGTTGGTTTCTTACAGGATTCCAGTTTACAGCCCAAACATCATAAAGAGGAAAACGGATGGTCATGTATTGGGAAACTGATTCGCCTGAACTAGGTGATAAAAGATAATTTACTAAGATGAGAACGAAATGGTAAGGCAAAGGTATGAATTCCCCAAATATCTAGATTGAAAATGAAGGTCACCTAAGTGCAATAACGGTCTCATGAGTATGAAATTTTTCACTTGATGGATTATCAAAAGAGTAATCTTTTACTGTGGATTCTAAAAAGTTCCTCTGAATAAGATAAAAATAATCAAAATAAAACAAAAGAAGTGAAGCGTCCTAAACAAGAAATAGGTTCCAAGAGTTAGGATTGTGTTATAACACTTGTGCTTACAAAATCCAAAACCTTCTTTGTCGCTCTGTCCTAAATCTTTGATTCTTTCCTCTTGAATCCTAATATCTTCCCATGGTTTTCACAGAAGGAAAAGAGGTTGCACTTTAGCTCTGAAAGTCGACAAATGATTTTTTTGAATGCCAACAAAAAGGGTGGTGAGTTCCTTCGAACCCTTAGCTCTCACTAAACTTAGATATGCTTAGGCTAATCCTAACTCCCTTTCTTTTTTCAACGGGTCTTGACGATTAGTCTTTATGAAAAGAAGGTCCCTGGAAATAAACTCTCCCCTAAAGCTTCCCTTCCAACTAAGATGTTTAGAAGGTCAAAGGAAAACTGATCCAGAGTAATCAATGTGAGTTAACAGAGGTCGGCTGCAAAATTATACATAGATATTACCCCTGGTATACTTTCTACTAATTGATTGCCCCCACTTCATGGAAAAGGAAAATATAAGATAGATGGTGATAGGAAATTCAAATAATTGATTTCCCCCATATAGTCCGAAAAGAGATGATGAAAGGAAATTCATAAAATGATTGCCCTCATCTCATCATTTAAATGCAAAGCTACAGCTTGAAGTGGTGAAAGGAAATTCAATAAAGGGAATCAAACAACTTCACTGGGGTACTGAATAGGCTCGCTGGCAGTGAAGCAATGTCTAAAATATTTGTAAGCCTGTTACACATGAATTGTACCATACTCTGGTAATTATTTTTCTTTGAACCTGATCTACATCAAAGGTGCGTGCAAGACTCCCTGATTAAAAACATTGAAGTTACTTCACCTTGATGCAAAAAAAATCAACAGAACCTGTTTAAATCCCCAAGGTTGTTTTGATCATCTTGAGCAGACCCGAATGCAGTATTAGAGTAGTAGGAGGACTAATATTGAGATAAGAGAGTGATTAAGTTTCGAAACCTTTCATAGGTAAGGATGAAACCCCCTTTCTCCCTATGTATCCTCTTTCCGAGCGAGTTTCGCAGAAGCAAGCTAATGACTCCATTTACCCAATAAAGGAGCTTGGTCTACTATTCTTCTCGTCCCGCAAGGAGACGAGATCCCTAGTTGGACCCTATGTTGGAACACTTATATTTTTCGAATACTCTGGTTATCAAAGGTCGGAGTCACCTATTTTCTAAGTATTGAGATGATACACCTAGGTCTAGAAAGTCAAATTTTGGGATTTCTCATATATCATGGTTATACATATCTGAACCCTCGATATCCCAATATGTGAAGTGGCGAAGTTGGCTTAAGTTTAATTGGTTAATAACAAGAATAATGACTTTTAAGCCATAGTTAATCTTCATCGCAATTTCACGACTTGGTGGTTGTTACTTCAGAAACAACACATCTATAAATCTGATCCCCGAAGTCTTGATATTCATTAATTAATCGTGGTCAATTAAAATCTTAAGTCAAATCATAGTTAATCAACCAAATCACAATATCGCGAATTCAGGGTTCACGATTCAACGACTAGAAGTAAAATCATCTGATACTGTGAACTTTGAAAAAGTGATTAAGGACTAAACACACTTAATAAAAGGTTGAACTAGATTAATTAACACCTTAGACAACCTTCAACCCATACAGCCTATGGACCAAGAATTAAACATTGTCGTGATCCTCCCGAATCACGCATTAACAAAGATTTATGGAATTTATTAGAAATTTAATGAGGTGATTGATAGTAAGATCTCGGTTTATTTCTAAATATTTTTATTAAATGATTTAAACGTTCTGTCAGAAAGGAATCACATAGACTTAAGTTCTCAAAGCGAAAAGTTTTCAGTCATTATCTTAGATTTATTTCTAATTTGCGCAGATCCAAGTTCAGCAAGATAACATATGTCTGTGTTTTCATTTTCTGTGAGAGGGGAAGTAATTGAAAGGTTCTATATCATGGCTTTGCAAAAATAATCCAAGGCAGATGCCGAGAGTCCAGGTCAATGTTCAGATATTATTTCTGATACCTCGCCGAGAAGTATCAATACGGTCAAAACATGGGCATATGTCTCCAATATTCTGCAATCTGAGTTGATAAATTGTCCTGATGATTCCAGCGATAACGAGAAAGACGACTTGTCCACCAAATATAAAATAGTCGCTCAGTCATAGATGCACAAGATCCCAGCAAGGCCATAGATTTTTCCCTGTTATGATATGATCATATGGGTGTTGGACCATGTACACATCCTGACTAGGACAATATTCAGCATGCAGAAGGTTGCAATTGGGACATTCAGACCATAGAATTTATAGGCAATGTAATAATTGTCTCCCACACAAAACCTTAGTCACAATGCCAAATTCTTGGAGGGTTTCAAAAAGAAGGAATGCGAGCATTTTGGGAAAAGCGTATCTGATCTTATCAAAGACTGGGTTTCGCACCCCACGAAATTCAGAGCTGATACTAATGGAATTTATTCAATCTCATCGTTGGTACCACAATTCATGTATATAACGATGATGGTTTGAAGACTGTATGGGAAGGAGGACACCTCTCACTTCTTTCTCCCATGGGTACCACTTATTCACACAGTAGCAGAGGGATTCTCTTTCGACTGGGCCAAATTATTGTCATACAATATGGCCAGTCGAATTACAAAATATCGAGCACAAAAGGCAAGCGGGAAAGAATCCTCATTTTTCATGTCCTCTTACATCATGGATGCTATTTTCTTCATGACACCTTTCCCATTAATGAGCTAGAGCTGGAATCCAACTAATGCAGAACCTATTCATATCTACCACTCGAAACTCTGGGAAGATAAAGCCAAAGAATTAGTCTACGAGATTTTCAACTGGGTAATGGTACCAATGCATGTCTCTATCTTCGGCCATCCGCCTCCAAGGATCTTAGGTAACATCACGGCCAACCTAAGCAGCATGGAAGATTGGTATATAGAAGTGGAATTTTTGTATATTAGGGTTTTTGGCACCTCTTCCCCCCTATATGCTATGTCGCTAATCTTACCAGACAATCTAGTATGTCATGATATCACCAGGAAAATTGTGCTCAGTGGGATAAGCAAGGAGATCAAAGGAGTATCGAAGAATGTATGGACACCCTTCCGCTTTCACATTGGTACATATTCTTTATTATATTTCATCCATGCCAAAGCGGAGGCCACGGGCTTGGAGGAAATGAAATTGGTGGACATTGAGTTTAAGAAACACGACCCTAATAAGGTTGTGAGTAATCACATGGCAAACTGTGGGCTAAATAGATACGAACATGAAGACTCACCTCATGATGAAATATTCCAAGGTGCGAGGTCCTACTCTATAGTCTTAAGCTGTGTTCAAGCTCTACTGCCTGGTGATATGGTCGATTTGTATACATTCCAAGAGAACATGAGAAGTTTCCTCCCTAAAGTTTTACAGGGCATAAACTCACAACCTCTGGGCACACAACAAGCATAAGATAAAAGTTCAATGGGTGTGAACTCTAGAAAACAAGAGACTCGGGACAAGACAAAGGAAACTAAGAGCTCGAATTAGGAAAAAGAGATCCCCAACCAAGAAGAAGGAAACCCAGAGATAGTTACCAAGGAGATCGGCAGCCCCATTGCATCCGTCACTCCCTTACAATTCGTAAAGGGGAACCCTGATACAGAGTGGATATTCAAGGAGGACCTACCACCTATCTCTATAGAAGAGTTTCCTCCTAATGAATTCTTCTTCAGTAAGAAAACGAAGGCCGCGGTGAAGAAAGAAACATACCAAAGAGAGGGCACAGTAACTAAAAAATACAAAATCTTAGCAGATGGACAAGCCTTGGAAGAGGAAGAATTCTCCAATGAGGTAGAAGGAACATTGGGGGCTTACGTAACAACCAACCAATATTCAGTCGAAACTTTGAAGGCACGGTTGAAACAAAAGAACCTATTGATCAACAAATTGGAGGCTCGAGTAGCAACAACAGAGGCGAATGCTAGGGATGGAGAAAATAAAGTTTTCGAGCAAGCCAGAGTGTCTGATCAATAGGAAATAGAGAGACTTAAATCCAACCTTGAGCAGATGCATCAATCAACACAAATAATCCAAATGCAGGTAAGTCAAAAGGAGAAGAAAATAAAATTGTTGCAGTCTAAATTAATTTCTATTGAAAACCAGATCATAGACATAATGGTATTCCAATCCCAAGCCACAGAAATATGAAATAAGGTAGAAGTAGCTCAACAAGATCTACTTGCCAAAGTAGAAACCATACAGAATCACTTTCATACGATAGAACAAGCGTTAAAGGATATCTCGTTGAGAGAAAGAGAAGTTGCAGCAGCTTGGGTTGCTTTCCAAGAAGCTGTTATAGCAACGACGAAGGTTGTCTATCCCAGATAAAACCATAGGTAACATATTACTGAAGGTGTGGGAACATAATATATCCGAGAGAAGAAAAAGAGATAAAGATATGAGAGATGATTCTGAAGAAAAATTCGGCTTAATAAATAAAAGTTTGTTAGATCTCGATAAAGAAGGTAGTGTTGGAACACTGGGCAAAATTAACATTGCCAAACATCTGCTGGATATCAAGGAAAATGGGGAAAAAGGACAAATTGAATTATCCCAAGTAAGTCAGGTCAATATCACCCAAGTGGATAAATGGTTGATAAGAAAAGGCTTGCAATTATGGTCTATCATCACGGAAGACCGACAAATAGGGAAAAGATTGCCACAGTTGGCAAAGAATTGCTACACTTTCGAGGCGAATAGCCAAGTTGAACCTTCCAAGATGATAGCCCAGTTGGTAGAAAGCTGTGTTATTTGTATCAAGCAGGGGAAAGGGTAGACTTCTGGAGGCAAGTAGTAACATATTCCTATCCCATCCTATTTTTGGAGCCAGAGAACAAGAAAAGAAAACACCCTACCTACGTGGAGGAAGACAAGAGACAAGGAAGTGAAATGCTTCATTTTCCATTTGTAACCGAAATTTTTAGAACGATTAGAATTCAAAGCGTTTTAATTTTGTATAAGTATAATTTTGAAACAATCCACCAAGGGATATTTTCCTTTGGCTGATTGTACCAAAGAATATTTCTTTCACCGGAATTAATACAAGGCAGATTGAAGACTCTTTTTTCTGTCAAGACTGGGTTATGTGTTTCTTCTGTTATTTCGCATTTCTCATCATTTTTCATATGTGTCTTTAATGAATGCTTAGCTACGATTTAGTACAACCTATATTGTGGTGGTAGTTTATTCCAGTTATCTAACCGTTTACAAATTTTCCTATGTATTGGTTATCAGTAGGTACAAGACCTGTGAATTGTTTAGATCTCTATATCATATGCTTCATTAAAGTTTTTCCTTCTTATTTTCTTCTTCTGTCACAAGGTGAGATTCTTCCCTGATTGATGCCTCACATTGTTCAATAGATCTAGGTTTTCTCTCGCTTCATGCATGGTTTTAAAATTTAACTCAGTTACAGAAAACGACCTTTGGTTTCATTATACTATTAATTCGATTTTAGGATTCTTTCTTGTATAATATAAAGGTGAAACAACAACCAACACTTTATAAAAACTATGTTCCTTTATGACTGTCCCTGTGGCAAGACAACCCAACATAGAACCCGGTCTCTCAGATAAAACCAGCCTCTCTTTAAACCTTTTAGATACCATTCTGAAAACTGCTACTACCTGAGACGAACTCGAACGTTCATGGGTAGCCATTGAACGAGATATAAACATTTAGGAACAGTTGGAAGCTAGACCTAGACAACTCAGAAACCAGCCTTATCTTCTTTTCCTAGTTGTTTTCCCCAATTATATCTTTCACACTCTTTTGGATGCCTAGACTCAATACTTTATAGCCTTAAGTACAGACTCTGGAATGACATCTTTTTGGCACCGTTGCTGGGGACAGAGATATGAAATCATTTTCCCTGGGAAAACGACATTTGCAAGTTTCTACTCTTTGATAGTGAACAAAGAGTGAACACCTTCTAAAGGCTAAGTTTTTATTATTCACTTGGTGACGCCGCGTTAAGTAAGTTGGAATCCGGTCAAAGGAACACCAGACAAAATCCAGATGGTAAACAGACTACGCATGTTCCCGATCCCAAACAATACTAAAATCAAGAGGTTCTTTTAAGCCAACCACTGCGGTTATAAATGTGTTAAACCTGCACAGAATAGATCTAGCTAGAAAATACTACACACATTTGCAGAGAGAAATTGAAAAAGAAGAAGCAAGATAGAAATAATGGAATAATTCTCATTAACCGTATTCCACACACAAAGAGTGAATAATTTACAACATATATAGGATACATGAGTAAATAATGAGCCATAGTGGTGGTCTAGATTGATCTGGACATACACCAGTAGTTACAAGAGTAAACTCCCACCTAGTCTAGTCTCTCAGGTAGTTACAGGAGTGAACTTCCACCTAGCTGAGTTAACTAGTAAACTAGTCTTCAATTATCTGACTGAACAAAGAGTAGTGAGTTGGTGATGATCCCAATTTTTCATGGTGACAAAACCAATGCAACA
>SNQJ01S0204635.1:0-16551 GCA_010110895.2 Picea sitchensis
GCAAACAGGTGCATCGTCAGTGGTCTTATCTCTTTGACTATCTCTCTTGGGCAGCAATCTGTGGAAGGGGTCTTCCTTGACTTGACCTTTACCTTTAGCCCTTCATTAAGCCAGATTGCCTTAGGGACGTCTCCCTTGGACTTGCCCTCCTAAATAGAAAGAGCCCCCCATCGAGGTGACAGTGGGTGGGGTTGCTCATGTTACGCCGGTTTCAAGCCCTGACTCAAGCCCTTGGACCTTTCCTACAAACCGTGCGATAACAGGCCCCATTTGGGTAAGTTAGTACATTAACTTCTTGGGGTCATAACTTTTGCATACAATCTTCATTTTAGGTGTGTGATAGCCCATTGGAAAGGCCTTTTCATGAAATATGCATTACGCCATCAAAATCTAACTTTGTCTATAGTTTTACCATGGCAATCCAAAAAAACATTGTTTAGGGCCCCAAAACGACCCTGGAAGTACAACAAGATGTGTTGACATGAAAACATACAAAATAAGCCATTTGAATTAGATGGGAGGCCACCAGTATCCACATGGAACATGTGTAGGACTTCAGACAACCCCAGAAGTGTAGAACCCACAATTACAAGGAAGTGCAGAAGAACGTGCTACACTAAAAACTTAAAAGAGGAGCCAGTTGGAATAGGTGGGTGGCCACCAATATCCACCTATATCAGTCCTCACCCCTTAGGAAGCAATGGTCTCCATTGTGTTGAGTTCCCAAGGAAGAGGGGAAATAATTTTATGACTCTAATGCTTGGTGAGTTGTGTGCCTTGTTGGAGAAGTTGTGCTTCTTGGCTTGTGGAAGACTCTCACAAACCTGTTGCTGGAGGGGTCGAATATGTTCCACCAACCTGTTGTCTCTGGGTTGGATGGGGAATTGTGTAGGCACCATTGTAGGTGAAGAAACAATATCTTCTGTCTCTTTGACAATCTTTTTTTATTGGATAGAAGGTGTTGAGGATGCAATGGTTGTAGTGGTCTTTTGTGCATCTTTTGAAATGGTTGTGAAGAGGATGAATTTTGCAGTGTGAGATATTACCTTGTGGTGTTTTTTTGGTGGAGAATTAGTCGGGACTACCTTTGGTATTATGTAGAGCTGACCTCCTAGAGTAATAATGACACTACGAGGTCTAGACTCATAGACAACATGATGTTTCCACATATATGGTTGGACCAAAACAACATCACAGACATCAAGAGGGGAAATATCACACACTACCTCATCCTCGAAGGGATGGATGCCATAGGATAGGAGAAGTTGTTGGCTGACGTGAAGATCACGTCCCTGGTGAAGCCACTTGATGTTGTATGGCTGCAGGTGTGGTGTTGTCAACAACCCTAATTGTTTGATGACCTTAGTTGAGATGAGGTTCTTCTGGTTTTCGTTATCAACAATGAAATGTAATGGGGTCCCCTTCACCCACATTTTTGAATGGAAGAGGTGCTCCCCCTCTTCAAGATCTACTGGTTCTTCTAGCTAAATTGTTATGGTCGCGACAATTGCAGTGCGGTCTGCGTCAATGATCTCTCTATTTTCAATATTTTCTGTATCGGATTCTAAATCAGGGTTCGGCTCTGTGTCTTTGACCTCGGCCACCAATGAATGTTTAGAGCGACATTCATCGATATTATGCTAGGGGATTTTGTGGAAGTCACACCACTTCCCAATGTCATTCTTCAACTTTACTTTACCATTTTTTTCCTGTGTCTTGGACTGGTTGTCTAGGTCCATATTTACCGTGCTTTGGTTGTTGCATATTTGAAAATCCAAATTCCCATTTGTTCTAGTTCCTAAATTTATGCTCAATTTTGACAGCATATCGATAGGCATCTCCCAATGATGAGATGTTTAGGAAATCCATTTTGGTTTGGATGTACCTATGCAAAGCCCCGTGGTATTATAGAACTAGATGTCACTCGAATTCTTTGATACCCATATTGGTGCACAATGTATGGAAAGTATTTGTGAACTCTGACACTGTTTGGCTCTTCCCTTACCACGGTGTGGTCCATATCATGTACTAGTCTTCATAGTTATCAACAGAATAGTATTGTTCATTGACCGCATCCAAAACAAAATCCCAAGTGAGCTCGACCCCATATATTCCAAATTCCTCTGTGGAAATTTTGTCCTAGTAAGTTTCCCACCAATGTTTGACATGGGGGAGAGCCTTGAGGAGTGCGAAGGTGATCTTTTTCCTGTCGAAAAAATTTTGAATTGAGAAATAACCTTCTAATAGATTTAACCATTTTTCTAGGGCATTCGCATCTATATGACCTTCAAATATGGGAATATCAAAATTAACTTGTACCTTGAAGGGAGAGGTTCCTCCAAAATGGTCGCTTGATGAAGTGTGCATGTTTCTCTCGGCAGGCATTGAAGGATGTGTGCAAAATTATTCGTCATTTCGTCCCTATGTTGCGCGAGAGCTTGCTCAAGCAATAGGTTAATAGAATATTTTTCTCTGTTGTTTCTATTTTATGTTGCCATCGAGGTTTTCTTGGGCGTGCGAGAGTGATTTTCCTCAAAAGATACAAACTCGAGACCCAACTGGATATACTAGGAACTCGCCAGGGACATGTGTTGAAAAACGATCAAGAGCATCCTGCTCTGATACCACTGATCCGGATTATTTTTCAGAACGAAATGAAAGCAGAGATATTACAATGAAATACTCATGAAATTTTCAAGAAATAGAGAAATACAACAATACTTTATTTCTATTAATGAAATAATTGTAAAGAGACTGTAAAAATACAGAGTGCAAGACTCACTAGAATGGTGGTAGCTTTATCTCTGAGAAGATATGTGAAGGCTATGCTCATTTGCCAAAATATGATTACAACGAGACTCTGAATGCATTTTTAATGATAAAACATGAATTCCAAAACCCTAGACATCCAAAAACCTAACTCTAGGAGATGAAACTCCAAAATTCATGTGGGCCCCGTTTGGGTAAGTTAATACATTAACTTCCCAGTGTCATAACTTTTGCATACGATCTTTGTTTTAGGCACATGATAGCTCGTTGGAAAGGTATTTGTTAGAAAAATAGGGTCAAGAATAAATAAAATAAAACAAATGTGGAAATAAAACACAGAAGATACATAATACAATAGAGACACAAATATACGTGGTTCACCCAGTGTGGGCTACGTCCACCAGAGAAATTGTCAGTTCCTTCCTTTATTATTATCCAACAAATGAAGGGATGCAACCTACATCACACTCATTGTAACTTCCTCTTATTTCTCTCACAGTCTCCTCTCTCAGAATATAGTATTTTCAATAATACATAGCCGAATACATTTCCCTCATAAAGGAGGGTTGCCTTCTAGGGAAAAAAATCCCTAACATAACTTCTATCGTCAGATCTGCGACATTATAATGAGTGGTCTAGATTTAATATGAAATTACAATATACATTTACAAGGCAATTTTTCCTTTAGGGGATTCTCCCTCGAACTCCTGCCGGGGTCCCGCTTTCCNCCCCCTCGTGGAGGAGTGTACATTATTCCGGGGTGTAAAGTCTTCATTGGGTATAAACATGGTTGAAAACAAATACCTTTGAATCAGGAAGATAATTAGGCTCCACGGCCAACAATCTCCCTCTTGGAGACTGATCTCAACAACTCTGCCACTATTGTATATGTTGGACTATGATCCTTCTTGGACCTAGAAAATTTATCATCTTCATCTTTAGGCTTGAAGACCAACTGAAACTAAATAGGAACTCAGTTTCTCCCTGGTCACTCCCTTTGTTAACATGTCTGCAGGATTCTGGCTAGTGTGTATCTTTTCCAACTTAAATGTCCATCTTCCAAGACAGATCGTATGAAATGGTACTTGAGATGTATATGATTAGTATTCAAATGGAATGTTAATTTTTTTGCAAGATGAATGGCACTCTCACTGTCACCGTACAATTTTCTATTCTCTTTCTTCTTTCCCAATTCCTCCATAAACCTCTATAACCAAATCATCTCTTTACTAGCCTCTGTAGCAACAACATACTCTGGCTCTATTGTTGAAAGTGCAACAACCTTTTACAGTTTTGATATCCAACTTATTGTTGTTCCAGCTATAGTAAAAACATACCATGTGGTGCTCCTCCTGCTATCTTTATCCCCTGCCATATATGAACAACATATCCCTGTAGAACAATGTCTGAACCTCCAAAACATAATGCAGGAGTAGTAGTACCTCCCAAATACATGAGAATCCACTTTACTTCCTCCCAATTTTCTTTACCTGTATTTTTCATATACCTCCTCACAACTCCCACTACATGTGCAATATCTAGTCTTTTGCAAACCATCGCATACATCAAGCTGCCAATTGTTGATGAATAAGGGACCTTGAACATGTATTCTATCTCCTCTTGTGTCTTGGGACACATTTCCTTAGTTGATTTCAAATGGATGGCCAAAGGTGTACTAACTAGTTTTGCATTCTGCATTCTAAACCTCTCCAACACCTTCTCTATGTATTCACCCTGAGACAATGTCAATTTGTGATTTTTCCTGTCTCTTGTTATTCTCATACCAAGGATTTTCTTTGTAACACCCAAATCCTTCATCACAAATGAATTATCTAATTTCTTCTTGAGCACATTTACATTCTGCATATTAGATCCTGCAGCAAGCATGTCATCTACATACAATATCAAGATAATATAGCTTCCATTTTCTAGCCTTTTAAAATAAACACAGTGATCAGAATGAAATCTACTATGACCTTGTTCTGTCATAAACCTATCAAAATTCAAATACCACTACCTCGGATCTTGCTTTAGGCCATACAAGCTCTTCTTCAACTTGCATACCAAATTCTCCTTCCCTTTGACCTCATACCCCTATGGTTGCTGCATATAAATCTCTTCCTCCAAATCCCCATGGAGAAAATGTGGTTTTACATCTAACTATTCAAGATGCAAATATTCTACTGCCACAAGACTTAAAATAGTCCTAATTGAAGTCATTTTAATAACAGGAGAAAATTTTTCATCAAAATCTATACCTTTCTTTTGTGCAAACCCCTTTACAACAAGTCTAGCCTTGTACCACTTTTTTCCTCCATATTCTTCCTTCAACTTGTAAACCCATTTATTCCGTAATGCTCTTTTTTCTGTAGGAAACTAAACCAACTCCCAAGTCTGGTTATTTACCAGGGAATCCATTTCCTCTTTCATTCATTTCTCCCACTTCTTTTTAGTGTCTACTTGCATTGCCTCTTCATAACATTTTGGTTCACTAGAATCAGTCAACAATAAATAATACAATGAAGGAGAGTGTCATTTAGGGGGTCTACTTAACCTGGTAGATCTTCTAACAACACTTGCAAGAGCTCGAGGTACCTGCCACTCCTATTTTTGTACATTTTGATTTTCTGGTACCTTTGGAGTATTTTTTTTAGTAATCTCATCAAGCACTGTGTATTTTGGTTTTTCTTTTTCTTGTATCTTTCCCTACAACTGATCTTTGTACATGATCTTCTCATTGAATATAAGATATCTACTCCTAATGATTTTGTGATTTTCATAATCCCATATGAGATAACCAAAATCATTAACACTGTATCCAGTAAAGGTACACTTCTTGTATTTTTCCTCAAGCTTTGTTCTATTTTCTTTATCAATATGGACAAATGTTTCACAACCGAAAGTCTTCAAAAAAGAATAGTTTACCTTTTTACCTGTCCATGCCTCCTATGGAATTCCACCATCCAAAGAGATTGAAGGTCCTTTGTTTATTAAGTAAACAACAGTATCTACAAAATCTTCCTAGAATTGTAAGGGAAAACCAGCATGCACGCTCCATGATTGTCCTGTTCATCCTTTATGACATGCCATTTTCGTGTGGTGTTCCTGGAACTGTCTTCTCTCTACGAATCCCATGGTATGAACAATAATCATCAAACTCCTTGCTACATTATTCACCTCCATTGTCTGATCTGAGATACTTCAAACTTTTTCTTGTCTCATTCTCAATCAAATCTTTCCATTTCTTAAAAGTAACAAAAACATCATATTTTTGTCAAATGCAATAAACCCAAGTTTTTCTATTTGCATCATCAATAAAAGTAACATAATAACGAGATCCACCAAGAGATGATACCTGATCTGGTCCCCATACATATGTATGCACACGCTCTAACCTTTCAGTCTTCTTTTCTTTTCTGACTCTGAGAAATATGACTCTCTTATGTTTTCCATAAACACAATTCTCACAGAAATCCAAATCAATTTGTTTAAGATCTAGCAACAAATTTCTTTTGTGAAGTATTTTCCCCTTCTCACTCATGTGTCCAAGCCTATGATGCCACAGTGTTGTATCCACTCATGTACAAGCTAAAGAGATAGAAGAGTCAGTAATACCAGTACATAAATATAATGTACCTACATGTTGACGGGTGAAATTGACCATCGGACAACTAGAAGAACAAATCCGGTCTGGGGTTGTCTAAATAACCCAAGCCGTTTGGTGTAACTCATTATGATGGGTTTAATGGCTCCGTTAGTCAATCTAAAATCCTAAAAAAAAAACGAAAACAAAGGAATAACTTAACTAATGCTAACAACTATATGTTATATATGTACATGTGTTCTAATATAACTATTGTAGGTGTATTTAAGCAAAAAATATGCAAATCTTACTTATGTACATCATTTACAAATGGCAAGTTTTAATCGAAACTTACGAAATCAATGTGAAAATGATTGCTTTTAAGAAGCAGATAAAGAAAGCACATTTAAATATTTTTTGTTTTCTTTTATAAATCTAACTAATCTTGAATTGAATAAACTATGAAACACAAACGTGCAGGTAGTCAAAAGTTGAACCAAACATTCTAGTTTCATTAATATATAAATGACTGAATTTGAGAAACAGAAAGGAGCTAACCTATTGTTAGTTAGTGAGATGTATCCAATTTTTTGTATGAGTGAAGAACATCCAACTGCCACACCCAAGAGAAAAAATTGCAATAGACTTTATGATTGTTCTAAATAAATTTAAAACATGTATTGGCCGTTGAGATTTAATGACAGAGGAGGAAACACAAATTGCACCTTGTGATCTTATAATTGCACATAATTACAGCAAGATAAATCTAATTGTAACTTATGCATTTCATCATTCAACTAAAATTCAAAGATAAATCCTATCATTCAAATTGGAGATATGATCACAGTATTTATATTTGGAGCAACAAATTATAGACGATATTTATAACATAAGTATCCCAAACATAATAGATCATTAAGTCTAAAGCTGTCATACCTATTAATATATCAGGATTGACAAAACATAAATGAAAACATCAATTACAAAAGGCTAAAGCCAAAATGCATATATGTTGTTTCATTAAGTCTTGGAATCACCCGTCCATCTTCTGCTCCTTGCCAAGATGATTTCCTTTACAAAGTATAGAGTATTTAAAGAGTTTATGGAATCTAAACTTCCTATATTCTAAGATAGGATCAGATATCAAAAGATCAAAACATTACAAATATAGAGGGCCTAGAGCCACTCATGATCAAACTATATCTTCAAAATTTATGAAAGTTTATATATATATATATATAACAAACAAAAAGGAGATAGCTAATCAACTAAGTCAAGCATGTTCCATCCCATAAGATTAGCATCAAGATATATCATGCCCTGAAAATGAAATAGAACAATGTTAGATAATTATTAACAACTAATTACTAATTTTTATTTAAAAATGACTTGAATTCAAACTAATTTTTTTTTAAAAAGATAAGCTACAGGTTTCTGTAGCTAGTTAAAATAGTAAAAATCAAAATCAAAAAATAAAATCTAATCTATTTTTTTTTCAAAACAGAAGCAAATAAAAAAACATAACAACTATTTTCTATTTCAGCCATTTGACCAAGGAGCATCTGAATTCATGATAGTGGAATTTGTTGGGTTGTTTCTTTTTTAATGATCATTTTATTAAACTACTTAATCATCTTGTTTACCAATTTTAAATCTGAATTACTCTCCTTATGCTTGTGGTATTTCTTGACAATTGGTTTGTGAACCATAACAGGAATTGGCTCAACAGTAGGGGCACAAAATTCTTGTTCTTTATCACATCTAAAAATCTCCTCCAATGCATGAAAACAGACCGTGGCCTTTTTGCCCAAGGGGTTTCGAACTGCAGCAGAGAGTAGATTTGTGATAGCTTGGTATTTTGTGGATCAACACACAGGTATTTGATAGTAGGTTTAGCTATACAGGGGCTGGGGTTTATATTGGAATGCAAAGACGAATCTGTTGTGTTCTCGGGTGAGGTGAAATCGTTTCTACACAGGCAAACTTCCCAAGTATCCCCAGTCTGGATAAGCTCAAGGTGAAAAAGATTTGACAGTGGGTTAAAATTCCATTTTTGATAAATATTAATCATTTTATGCAGAATCATAACATATATAAAGGCATATAATCTTGAACCCTATCCAAACCCATAACAGGCTTGAATCTTTGAGCAAAACAAACCAAAAACGCTTACCTCAGCCACAAAGAAATTCTGAGATTTTTCCCTCCAAAGAATGAGATGTACCTCTGAAACTGTATCATTTCTAGAGAATATGCTCGCTATGAAGGTAAATGACCCCATTTTTGAAATGGATCTTAAAGGGTTTTGGCTAATTCATAACAGTTTTCCCAGAAACCTTCCCGCAAAAACGTGTCTCAAGCATCCAATTACGGGTTTCGAACTGCAGCAGAGAGTAGATTTGTGATAGCTTGGTCTTTTGTGGATCAGCACACAAGTATTTGATAGTAGGTTTAGCTATACAGGGGTTGGGGTTTATATTGGAATGCAAATATGAATCTGTTGTGTTCTCGAGTGAGGTGAAATCATTTCTACACAGGCAAACTTCCCAAGTATCCCTAGTCTGGATAAGCTCAAGGTGAAAAAGATTTGACAGTGGGTTAAACTTCCATTTTTGATAAAGATTAATCATTTTATGCAGAATCATAACATATATAAAGGCATATAATCTTGAACCCTATCCAAACCCATAACAAGCTTGAATCTCTGAGCAAAACAAACCAAAAACGCTTACCTCAGCCACAAAGAAATTCTGAGATTTTTCCCTCCAAAGAATGAGATGTACCTCTGAAACTGTATCATTTCTAGAGAGTATGCTCGCTATGAAGGTAAATGACACCATTTTTGAAATGGATCTTAAAGGGTTTTGGCTAATTCATAACGGTTTTCCCAGAAACCTTCCCGCAAAAACGTGTCTCAAGCATCCAATTACGGGTTTGAACTCTTCTATGTAATCACAAATGTGTAAAACCTCGGGGTTGTTTGGATGTGCACTATTACAGGAGCCATAAATATGGTTACAAAGAAATAACATAGATAGCGAGAGGTGGGTTGGGCTCTCCAAAACTTGAAATGTAGGTTGAGGTCTGCAAAATAGAGAGAGACCCAGTACCTAAAGATTCACGAAGTCACCATAACAACTATGGATCATTAAGAGGGTAATAACCAGAGGATGAGCAGAAACCACAAAGTGTATAATGATCACTCAAGCCAAAAAAAAATTCTAATTTCATACTTTCAGTCATGAAATTAAACAAAACAAATGATAGATTAAAAACAAAAAACTCTTACACACAGGTGGGCCAATGAATCTTTTCAAAAATGAAAGATGATAGAAATCTTTGCAAGAAGGAGGAGGCAGCAACATGAAATTTTATCCTATGAAGATGACATTTTTCATGATAAAATTGACATGAATATATGGCTTCCAACAATGGCGACACGCTAGGCGAAGCAGTTATCTCTACATCACTAGAAAATTTATGTCAAGGGGTCAGATCAAATAAATTTCTAGAAACAGTCAACAAAAGGTCAAGCATTCCGATCATAACTCAGAAATAACATAGTTTTAGCGTCATATGTATTTCTGTCTAAAAAAAATGTAATTCGGCATCTAATTTAGATTACGAGTGTAACGATGTTTATGTAGTCGACCTAAATGTTGTTGGCATGGCCATTGGTGCCAGCAAGCATTCATAGCCTCGCCAGGGATGTCATTTAACCCACTCCAGTACCTCTATCCTATTAAAGAGTTGTCCATTCATGATAAAGAACATTTCCACACTTTATCAAATTGAAAAGAGACCTAAGGATCTTTTTAAACCCGGCATTGCTTCACTGCTAGCAGGCCTATTCAGTACCCCGACGAAGTTGCCTTGGTATCATGCATGCATTTTCCCACTGCCAGCAGACCTGTTCAGTGTCATGGCAAGTTTACAAACACTTCCCACACATTACAGTTCTTTCAACCCTCTAGAATTTGTTTATAATTTCCATAACTTAATAACATTCAAGAGGGTGGGGTGACATTGAAAATCTCAGAGTATAGCATAAAATTTTTTATCATTTAGAAATCATTCTCCCCTTTTTGATGACCTTCATCACACTTTGGACACTTAAATTTCTATTAGGAAACCATCTCGAGGATGGGAAGGTACAGCTGATTTGTTTTCCTTAAAACAAGGACAACATTAGAATCTTATNACTTACTTCTGTTGATCTGAGTTTTAGTACTTACTTCTTAGGTGCTTGGGAAGTTATCAATTTCTTCTAATGAATGAGAATTCTTATTCCCTTCCACAAATGTAATGTTGACTCAGAAATAATTATTTAGAAAGCAAATCAAAATCAAGAAAAATGAAAAGAACCAAAATCAAAAAGAAAAAAGAAAATTAAAAATATTTACCAGAGGGTGGATCTGAAATCATCACGCGAAATATCACTTGAGAGAGACTAAAAAAAAAAGAGAAAAAACCTTATTAATATGAGTGTAGTCCTACTCGTGGCACTTTGGGTTAGGGTAGAATTGACAGTTCATATTTACTTATCTCTTTACTTTTCATTTAAAATTTTCATGATGATACTGTGTTTTTGAAAAGAAATGTTCAACGAAAAGCTGAGAGAAAAGGGTCAAAGTGGACTTCCCTGACAACAATCATATTATTATTCTCTTGGCGCACCCACTTGTGTTTATGACTGCATTATTACAAAGAGAAGCAGTGAGAAATAAAGCTAAAAGAATACCTACTCCTAAACCTACCCTAACTTCTAAACAAATGAAAATACTACGTGAAGTCGTGCTTCTAATGTAGCCATCAGAGTAACTCCAATCCTGCAATGGAAACAAAATCAAATATTACTAACAAGTACGGTAGTACATGAAAAAATGACAAAAATATATCATACTTACCTTTATCATCATATTTTAAAATCAAAGAAAGCATGTCCTTACCATTCCCTTGGAACCTCTTGATGTATGAATCCTCCAACCATTCTGCATTCTTGTCGTGATATGGGTCATAATGGCATGGACGAGTGTAAGTAAGTTTGGAAAACTTGTCAAGACTATGGGGAAATGACATAATCATCAACCAAGGCTGAAGTGACCTATCCTCCTAAAAATTGTCCAAGTGTTCATTAATTTCTTCACATGGAGGATCTAAAAGAAATATGTCATGCTTACTTTCTAGATATTTAGGTAAAAACAAAGCAAGAGCGACTTTATCTTTATTATGAAGATTTTTTATATACGAATATTCAAGCCATCCTAAGATCTTGTCATAAAAATTAGGATGCAAACTATGACTATGATGAAACGAATATATCAATGGGGAACACATCAAAAGAGGATTCATGACATCAATTAGATCATTGGTTTGAACGCTTCCTTTGATGATGTTGATCATTCTGAAATGTGAAGCATAAAAATTAAAATTCGCATTGTATTTTTCAAAAATAAACTTTGTAAAATCATCTCGCAACATGTATTTTTCCCATGTGAGTGATGAAAGTGAAAGAGCATCAAATCCTACTTCATAAATGTTACGTTTGGAATTAATTTCACCAAATCTTCGCATATCGAAAGGATCTGGTTGTGGCGGAAAAGAGTAGGATGTTGAGGGTAAAGTATCAAGTCCACCAGAATATAAGAAAAGATCAGGATATAAAGAGTAAAAGGAATCATAAATGAGCACATGAAAAGGATCTCTTGAGCTATGATATTTAGCAATGGTATTCTCAAGACATTCTTCTTCACTTTCAATCTATTTTGGTGATAAATTCTTCAGCATAATATGATAATCTAGATTTGCCTCCTGTATGATAGATAATTCAAAAATTTCACAACAAACATTTAATATTTCCTATGGATAAGGTATAATTTGTGGATGAAGGTTTAAGGTTTCTTCTTCCAATTGCAGATTTACATCTCTAAGTGGTTTCTTGGGAATGTTAGAGTACTTAGGATTGTTTTCCTCACCTAAGTGTTCTTCAATAACTAAGTTTAAGTATTGATTAGAGAAAGAGTTTGAAGAATATGGACATTCACCTTGACCCAACATCTAATCTTCTTCCACGATGGTCGAGGAATGAAAATACAATGATTCAGAGGAAAAACCAATTTGATTTTCAGTAAGAATCTTGTCAATAGATTCTACCCCCTTTGCTTGTTCAAAATTTTTGGATGGATTCCTCTCATCCTGTGAACAAAATTCTTCTTGCAATTGAGTGATAGGATTTGTAATTGATAAGTCATTCACGATTGAATATGACTGGATGAAAGGGACACAAACATCATAGAGGAGATTGAGTACAAATGACATGTCATCAAGATTAAATTTACAGAGAACATGATGGATTCTTGTTGAAAAGCCTTCTGGAGATGAATTTTCATTGATTAGCAAAGTCTGAAATTCTTCACATAATTGATTGTAATCATATATTTCAAAAGCATCTAAAAATTCCTGTACAAATTGAAACCAATCAAAAATGTGATATGCTGGAAAAGACTCAAACCAATGTTTAATCTGACCCCAAAAAGTAAAAGAGAACAATCTGCACAAAACTTTTAAATCATAAATGTCATGTTTGATGCATTTGCACCAAAACTTGTTAAGGTGGTCTTTAGCAGATATATCCCCCCCACCATCAAATGTGAGTTTGGACAAGCGAGAGACTGTCTCGTTGGGAACATCAGGTAATGAGAACTGGAAAGCATGTTCCAACACAGTGATTTGGGGAGCCATGGGGAAATTAAATATATTCGAAATAAAGGCTACTACAAGGCCTGCTTGTCAGTCGGTCCTCCTTCTAGCGCCATTGTTGACGGGAGAAATTGACCATCCGTCAACTGGAAGAACAAGTCTGGTCCGAGGTTGTGTAAATAACCCAAGCCATTTGGTGTAACTCGTTTTGATGGGTTTAATGGCTCTGTTAGCCAATCTAAAATCCTAAAAAGAAAACGAAAAGAAAGGAATAAATAAACTAATGCTAACAACTATATTTTATGTATGTACATATGTTCTAATATAACTATTGTAGGTGTATTTAAGCAGAAAATATGCAAATATCACTTATGTACATCATTTACAAATGGAAACTTTTAATCAAAACTTACAAAATCAATGTGAAAATGATTGCTTTTAATAAGTAGATAAATAAAGCACATTTAAATATTTTATGTTTTCTTTTATAAATCTAACCAATCTTGACTTGAATAAACTATGAAACGCAGACGTGCAAGTAGTCAAAAGATGAACCAAACATTCTGGTTTAATTAATATATAAATGACTAAATTTGAGAAACGAAAAGGAGCTAGCCTGTTGTTAGTTAGTGAGATGTATCCAAGCATCTGTATGAGTGAAGAACATCCAACTTCCACGCCCAAGAGAAAAATCTGCAATAGACTTTATGACTATTTTAAATAAATTTAAAACATGTATTGGCAGTTGAGATTTAATGACAGAGGAGGGAACACAAATTGCACCATGTGATCTTATAATTGCACATAATTACAACAAGATAAATCTAAGTGTGACTTATGCATTTCATCATTCAACTAAAATTTAAAGATAAATCCTATCATTCGAATTGGAGATATGATCACAATATTTATATCTGGAGTAGCAAATTATAGACGATATTTATAACATAAGTATCCCAAACATAAGAGATCATTAAGTATAAATCTATCATACCTATTAATATATCAGCATTGACAAAACATAAATGAAAACATAATTTACAAAAGGCTAAAGCCAAAACGCATATATGTTGTTTCATTAAGTCTTGGAATCACTCATCCATCTTCTGCTCCTTGCCAAGATGATTTCCTTTACAAAGTATAGAGTATTTAAAGAGTTTATGAAATCTAAACTTCCTATATTCTAATATAGTATCAGATATCAAAAGATCAAAACATTACAAACATAGAGGGCCTAGAGCCACTCATGATCAAACTATATCTTCAAAATTTATGAAAGTTTTATTTATTTATTTATAAAACAAATAAAAGGGAGATATCTAATCAACTAAGTCGATCATGTTCCATCCCATAAGATCAACATCAAGATACAACATGCCCTGAAAATGAAATAGGAACAATGTTAGATAATTATTAACAACTAATTACTAATTTTTATTTAAAAATGACTTGAATTCAAACTAATTTAAAAAAAAAAGAAGATAAACTACAGGTTTCTATAGCTAGTTAAAGTAGTAAAAATCAAAATCAAAAAATAAAATCTAATCTATTTTATTTTGAAAACAGAAGCAAATCAAAAAACATAACAATTATTTGCTATTTCATTCATTTGACCAAGGAGCATCTGAATTCATGATAGTGGAATTTGTTGGGTTGTTTATTTTTTAATGATCATTTTATTAAACTGCTTAATCCTCTTGTTTACCAATTTTAAATCTGAATTACTCTCCTTATGCAAGTGGTATTTCTGGACAACTGGTTTGTGAACCATAACAGGAATTGGATCAATAGTAGGGGCACGAAAGTCCTGTTCTTTATCACATCTAAAAATCTCCTCCAATGCATGAAAACAGACTGTGGCCTTTTTTCCCAAGGGGTTTTGAACTACAACAGAGAGTAGATCTGTGATAGCTTGGTATTTTGTGGATTAGCACATAGGTATTTGATAGCAGGGTTAGTTATACAGGGGCTGGGTTTTATATTGGAATGTGGAGGTGAATCTACTGTGTTCTCGGGTGAGGTGAAATCATTTCTACACAGGCAAACTTCCCAAGTATCCCCAATCTGGATAAGCTCAAGGTAAAAAAGATTTGGCAGTGAGTTAAACTTTTTTTTTTTATAACGATTACTCATTTTATGCAGAATCATAAAAGATATAAATTCATATAATATTGAACCCTAGCCAAACCCATAACAGGCTTGAATCTCTGAGCAAAACAAAACAAAAACGCTTACCTCAGCCACAAAGAAATTATGATATTTTTCCCTCCAAAGAACGAGATGTACCTCAAAAATTGTATCGTTTCTAGAGAATATTCCCTCGATGAAGGTAAATGAACCCATTTCCGAAATGGGTCTTAAAGGGTTTTGGCTAATTCTAAATGGTTTGCCTAGAAACCTTCCTGCAAAAACGTGTCTCGGGCATGCAATTATGGGTTTGAACTATGTTATGTAATCACAAATGTGCAAAACCTCAGGGTTGTTCAGATCTGCACTATTATAGGAGCCATAGATATGGTTACAAATAAATAATAGAGATAGCGAGAGGTGGGTTGGGCTCTCCAAAACTCGAAATGCAGGGTGAGGTCTGCAAAATAGAGAGAGACCTGGTACCTAAAGATTCATGAAGTCACCATAATAGTCACGGAGCATTGAGAGGGTAATAACCAGAGGATGAGTAGAACAGGAAACCACTCTGTGAAAAGAATGCCAAACCCAAAGCATCAAAACTTACAAATCAAAATAATGAATGCATTCCTGAACTATGCAGGACGAAGGGGGATGGTGTGTCAGTCCTATACCAGGGCGACTAGACTGTGATAGGACTGATGGGGAAACATTCAAATTTTGAATTTACCCAAAGTTATGTTAGTTGCACAACCAAGCACATGTAAAAACCATATAATCAAAAATAAAATCAAGTAAGTCATATCTCCCACAGTGTATGAATCAAGTGTGATGATAATGGATCAATAAATAAAGAATATAGGCTTACAAATTTCAAGATTTGTAAAAATAAAGATGCCCTTTAGGTGTCATCCTATTAGCAAAAGAAACCAAGAAACCACAAACTGTATGATAATCACTCAAGCCAAAATTTTGTTCTAATTCCATGCTTTCATTCATGAAATTAAACAAAACAAATGATAGATTAAAAAAAAAAACTCTTACACATAGGTGGGCCAATGAATCTTTTCAAAAATGAAAGATGATAGAAATATTTGCAAGAAGGAGGAGGAAGCAACATGAAATTTTATACTATGAAGATGACATTTTTCATGATAAAATTGACATGAACATATGGCTGCTAACAATACCTTCTCTCCTTTTTCTATCACCAATGATCCTTTGGTGACCTTCCAGACCTTATCTGTAAATATGGATACACAACCTTCACTTTCCAATTGCCCTATTGAAATTAGATTTTTACTTAGATAGGAAACATGTCTTACCTCTTTCAACAACCATTGGTTTCCATTCCTTTGCTTTATTTTTACCTT
>SNQJ01S0204636.1:0-16550 GCA_010110895.2 Picea sitchensis
AATGAAAATGTCTCCTTGGTATATATAGGAGACTAGGAGGTATAATTACAACTAATGGCCTAAAGCCGACATAAATAAAATAACATTACTAATATAATATGACCCAATTAAGGGGTAATGAGACAATATTAGGGCTTAACACCCTCCTCTCCTAAGGGTTGTGCGACCTCCCAGTAAAGATATTTGATTTTGAAGTCGGGTGACTCTCTAAAACCTTACTGGTCTCATTCTGTTTTAAGCACATGTCCTCTCGACTCCCTACGAAGGCCTCTCAGCCACCATGACCTTTATTTTTTCTCTCTACAAAAAAATCAGAGTATCGAGCATTAACACCTTTTCTCTCAGCCCCTCCTCCTATATGACCTTGGGTGACAACTTCTCATGACCACGTGATTGCATGCATGGCCACAAGCAGCTTGGAGTCAAACTACTTTTGGGTCCGCAATTCTCCTCGAGCCTCCACGTGTCTCCTTGGCGAAACCATGGTATGGATTGCAGCCCGCCTTTCATGTTTTATCGTACATGCAACTCCAGCCCCCGCAATGTGAGATGACCATCAATCTCACGATATTGACGATGCTTTCAAATGAACGATTGAGATATCTTCCTTGGAATCAACGGTCCGGATCTCCCTCTCTCCAATCGACGGTTATGATCGATTTAGAATTCCAAACTTTAGAATTTTCGAATATCAAACCTTGTTTCCCTTTGCAGAACAATCTTTAGGAGTGGAATATCTACTGACACCTATCTCCTTCAATCAATGGATGTGATCTCTTTGGGTCTCCAGACTTTCGTACTCCAACCTTCCGTAGCAGATGATCTACGAACACCTGTCCTCAAGATCAACAGTCGTAACTTCGCTTTGGGTGTTTAACATTTCAACCCAAATCAATGGTTTGAGACCCTCCTCTCGATCAATGATTGAGATATCCTTTGTGTTTCAGACTTTGGAGATTTCAAATATCAAACTTCACCCTCGCGCCAATTCTTTTATCCGAAGGCTGTGATCCTCCGATGTATTTCCCCTTCGATCAACAAATATAGATCACTTCGGTACTTTACCTAGAGTTCTCATATCTTCGCCACATCACCTCCTGATCCAATGGATCAGATTCACTTTAGGTCTTCGGGTCTTCGAGGCTTGGTGATATCAGTTATAAAACTGACAATCCCACGATAAATTTTCCAGAGCTCGCAATCTGCTGACAAGTGTCCTCCAACAGATCGACGACTCTCGTATCTTTGAATCTTCGGGCTTTGGGTGTTTCAACACTTTTCCTTTGCCTCTCTCTACATCTCACGACCCACCGACATGTACCCCTCTAGATCTAACGGTCCATATTAGCTTTGGTTGATCCAACGTGAGATGTTCACCTCGGATGATCTGACAGCTCAGTTTGCCTCACATGATCGAACAACGAATATTTCACTTCAGAAATCCAGAACTCTGAACTTCAGAAGTTTCGATTCTCAAATCTTGGTGGGTTCTCTCTCTTGTGTATACGAAGCGTTAAATATTGCGTACATTGTCTTATATTAAATGACTATTGATCTTGGCACTATGATCCAATGACCAATGTTGTTCCTCCTCCTGAGCTTCTGATATTTTCTAACTTAGAAAATTTTCTAAGTCTTCAAAGGTTTTCCACCTTTGGTCCTCCTGTGAATCCGACTCTTGGATATTGTTAACACTTACGAAAAGTGTAATCCTCTCGATCTTGGTCTTTTGAAGACTTTGACTTCTTGCACACTCATTGCATTTCAGGGATTTCAATAACTTAGATCTAAAGGATTTCGCAAAGATAAATTCCTCTCACCCTCCAGGCGTTCTCCTTTTGTTCGATGCACACCTTGCAATTGACTGTTATGCAAGTTTTGAGTTCTTGCGGACGACTGTGCACACCTTGCAGTAGTCACTTTGCACTACTTTCCAAGGGAAAGTTTTGTGCTATCTCTTCTGAGCTTCGGAACTGAAATAGATCTATTCAATGCACTCATTGCATTCTGTGTGCACATCATGCACCACTTCAACATAAGAAAAACAATTGAAACTTATCCTAACATTCACAGTTCCATCTACTCATAACGAAATTCATTCATTCATGAAACCACAATAATAGAGAATTGCAAACAGTTTCCACAACATGCATTGGGTCAATTTTACTAACTTGCAGCTAGCCTCATTTGTGGATACAAAACCTCTATTTATCTCTAAGGGTTCTTAGGGTTCCCCTTGACTACTTGTATAATCCAAAACTTAATCTAACAAATATATTAGACCCATCACATTCCAGAGAAGGAGTGGAAACTCCCACTTCACTCACAATTGTTCAAGTGTGCTTCCAAGATTTTTTTTTCCCCGGTGCTAAGTTCAGGTGTGCTTAAAAAATATGCACCGTAACTGCCAGCATTGATATTCCTAAAATATTCCCATGCACTGAGTGGTCCTGCTCCACGTGCTTTCCACCGATGCTCCTGCATCACATTCTCTTGTCTTGAGTGAACCAATTCCTCTTTTCTGTACCAGCATCCTTAACGAGGAAAACGTTGAGTTACAAGCCGCTTAATTACTATTGAGTGGAAGATATCAAATACCAAGGTGGTTGCATGTATTTAACCATTTAGGTTTTTAGTTGTGAGAAGGAATTGATATGGAGTGAGGAACAAGTAGTTATTGTGAAATAATAAGTCCAAAGAGAAGAGGAAAATTCAAGAAAATTATGAGGAAAAGGAAAAACTGGAAAAAATAAAAAGATGACCGGGGTGAAAATAACATAAATGAGGGAAAGAAAATTCAAGGAAATCCTACTATGTACAAGAAAAAATCACCATGGGTGATTAGGGGAAGTATTTTTAGAGGACTTGACCATTCATAGGGAGCTCCTCTTCGTTTCCCTACAATGTTCTAAGACTGAAGGTCCCATGACCTATTGTGGATCAGATAGGGTCTCAACCATAGATTCTAAAATTTGGTGTTCTTTCCATTTAGTTCATAGGTTTATCCCACTTGAGTATGAGGTATCCCTCCTGAAAATATTTATTACCTATTGCCGATTTTTCAAACCATTTTTTGATTACTTATTGATGGTGAGTTAAACTTGTTTTATATTTCTCCCTTTCTTCTTCTAGTTTTAACGTCATATTTAACCTATCATGCATTAATAGACAAGCCTCATATAATATGGATTGGGATAATTGCAAGGATAGTAGGAAGGTGTGGGTAGGTATAGTGGCTTCCTTTCCACAGACTCTGAAGAAATGAGAGTTATTGATGGATGACTTGGGGGTTACTCTATCATCCTAGAGGATGTTCTACAGAGAAAGGTACCAATTTATTTGATGGTCATTGATAGTATTCTTGAGAATGTTAATGAGGTTTTTATTAGTTGATTATGCCAAGTTGTTCCATTATGGGTAATAATTTGTTGAATATTCAACTTTGATATTTCTTTCAAGAGAAAATTCAGTCAATTTCAAAAAGGAAAAATAGTTTGCATTATCAAAGACTAATGACTCAAGAAATCCAAACCTATTGATGATATGATATTCAAGGAATTAAGTCACCTGGTTTTCAATTATAGTATTCAAAGGGATTGCCTCGCTCCATCTATTAAAATAGTCAGTGACAGTCAGGATGTATTTATGCAGTTGGGAAGAATCAGGATTGATTTCCCCAATCACATCTACTCCCCACTATTTAAATGGACACTCAATAATCACTGGTTCCAGGGGGAATGTAACTTTATTCTCTCTTCCTGTCGACTTTTGACATTTACGGAATTTATTTGCATATGCGTGAGAGTCCTTGAACAAGGTGGGCCAATAGTAACCAACTATGAGAATTTTATGTGCAGTACTGTCTCCACCAAAGTTTCCTCCAGCTAGTCCATCATGGAGTTCGGATAGGACCTTCTCAACATCTCTCTTCTCAAGACATATTAGGAATCTACCATCATAGTTTTTTCTACATATAATCTCATGGTTAAGATGGCATTGAGCAGATTTTAGCCCAAGGTCCATTTTATTTTTGGGATAAAAATAATTTGGGGTTGATTCGTGATTCAAGTAGTATTTCATTTCATAGAACCAAGGGTCTAAGTCGGTTGGGATGTAACAAAATTCTCTTTTAAACAACTCGTGATCTTGATACATGTCATATTACCGTGGCTCAACACAAGGTGATTTAGCGTCTAGTTTTCATAGTCCTTATCCTTTAACGATTTTTGCAGGCTTGATCTCTAGGTCATACTCATGTAGGGCCATAATCCAGTTGGCCCTCTTTTCTGCTAAGTCTTTATGTACTAGGATATTCTTGATAGCGGGGTAAGGAACAATGACCTTGATTTTATATTTGAGCAAGAAGGACATGAAGTGATTAACAACTTTAAATACCACGTAGGATTTTTTATCTACTTCAAAATAGTTTAGCTCAGCTCCTTGTAGGCCCAAACTCATAAATTTTACAGGGAACACATATCCTTCCATATTCTTCCATGTCAAGACAGTTGCGAATGCGATGTAGGAGGACAAGGTGTAAATAATGAATCCTTTATTAAAATCTAGGTTAAAAAATGTAGGAGTTTGTATGATGTATTCATTGATCCTATCAAATCATTCCTTTTCTTTAGGCCCCCACTTGAATTCAGAATTGTTTTTTATCATGTCTTGCAGGGGTCTTACTATCTCGATGAAACTAGGGATGAATCGTCTCAGAAAATTTATCCTCCCGAGTAATAACTACACGGACTTATTATTGTAAGGGGGAGGGATTTTGGCGATTGCTTCAATTCTATCAGGTTCAATTTGCATACCATTTTTGGAGACGATTAAACCCAGTTCTGCCTTCATCAATGATGAGAATGGATTTCTTTAGGTTGAGAGAGATGCCCAATCTCCTACATCCGTTGAATACCTTCGTCAAATGAGTGATGTTTTATTTTCTATTCTTTGAGAAGATGGTCACGTCACCCAAGTATACAACAACACATTCTCCCAACAGGCCTCTAAAGGCAATATCCATGGATCATTGAAATGTTTCTCCCATATTAATCAATCTGAAAGGCATATTCCTATAAGAATATGTTCCCCATTTGGTTTTTAATTTTGTCTTTAGTTGATCTTCATAAGCCACTAGGACATGGTTATGTCTATAGAATCCATCTAGTAGGGAGATTGTTTCTGAGATAGAAACACACTGCAAATTTTGTTACATGGGGGGTACAAGGTAGTTCTCCTTCTCTAAGGCTCTATTAAAATTTCTAAAATCAATACAGATCCTAATATCCCCATTATTCTTCCTTACTGGTACTAAGTTGGATATCCACTGCATATGTCTTACCGGGAATATTATTTTGGTGGCTAACAACTTAGTTAATTCCACTTTGAGCTATGGTTCAAGGTTGGGGTGCATATTCCTCAACTTTTGTTGAAATCACTTAGTTTGAGGCTTCATGGGAATGATATGTTGTATGATTTTTGTATCATATGTATTGAGATATTCATAAGTCCAGGCCAATATGTCCTTGTATACTTTGAATAAATTGATGTATGACTCCCTTTCTTCAGGGGACAAATTTTTAACTAGAATAATGTTTTGAGGTGTGATATTTGACCCCAAGTGCACTACTTCAAATTGCATGTATGATCTATTAGTCTTACAGTTGGTAACCTTTCTGAATTTATCTTGAATATCGTAGATTTTTTCAAGTATAACAACATTCTTGGGGATATTGTTGATTGATCTTGCTACATTTTTTTCTTCAGCTAAGTCGGTAGTATCTGTATTCATTAGCAGGTCATGCTGACCTTCATCTATGCTAGAATACTTGAAGGTATCTTTGAGGTGTAAAAAATGTATGATCTTTTTGTCATTATCAAAGATTCTCCAGTTAATGATATTGTCATAGATTGAAGGCATGTAAAAAAAATCAACAGAGAATGAATCAGTCATCAATCCATCTAAGGGTATTAATCTAGACACTATGTTAGCTAGCAAATCAGTGTCAGAATTCAATGATCAAGGCATGACACTAATATTAAATGAAACACATGACTTGATTAGTTCCCAAACCTTAATATTAAATGAAACAAAATATTTGAAAGACAATGAATGTCATTTATTACATGTCTTATTGTTAGCATTAGAAGTCACCTCTGGATTGTGGCAGAGATAAGCCAAGTACCCATCAATTTTATGTCACAATGAATAAATTTAAGGGGGTATAATGGATACAGACTCAGGATAATATCACTTTAACTCAGAAAATTGGGCTGATATGTGAGAACACATGAGGTATTGATCCAACTTTAGTCATTAATTTTTAGTAAAGGTGAGTAGGATAGAGAACTTGAGGAGAAAATGTAGAGGTCTGCTATGGACATCCGATCTTCCAACAACTTAAGGAGGAAAAGCTTCAAATACAAGATCCTCTTGAATCCAAAACTTCAGGAAACTGAAAACTCCATAACAATATTGCAATCAAACATACATTACAATACATTCATAACAACTCGACTAGATCAACCATGCCTGAGTCTTCATTATTAGAAGAAAAAGAGATGAAAAGAAAGTTGACTGTCATTAAACAAGAAGTATCAAATGGAAACACAAAACCATAGAACTAGAGGCTTCATTAAAACGTTACAAATCGGGAGTGTAGCTAAACCATCGACCTTAAAAAATATCAAAACTACCTAGTTATACTTTATAACAAATTTTTCCCACTAGAGGCATGCTTTGGTCACTACATTCAAGGCTCAACGTTTGCATCTTCTTTTGTCAAGTTTCACTTGCATTCTTCTGTCAGACGCAAGATCAGATCAATATGGGCTTTGCAGGAAAATCCATTGAAAGGGAACTTTAGGATGAAATTCATCCTCTATGGCCAGTTCTTCCATGCTTACCATTTATGTGGTGAAACGAGGTCTCAACCACATTCCCCATTTTTATTAACTACTTTCATTGGGGTCAGGATGAGGCTTGACACCCATGAATGTACCAAACGATGCCCATGACTTCTTCCAGTCAATACAGGCACCTTAAGGCCATACATATATTCTTCTATGAATAGTATGGATGCTTTCGGCCTTGGCGCACCTCCTCTGCATCGCAGCCTGTGGCTTGAAGCCATGACCCAAGGATCCTATGTGAAATTTCATGATTTCACATTTCGAGAGTCTTCACTCCACTTGATTTCAAAAATCCCGATGCTCGATCCCGTGAAATGAACCATTCAGATCAACGGTAAAAAATGCATTGAAATTGTTGGCCATGATCGTCTCCTTGAAAAACCACAATCTACATGTGATCAGTCGTGCACTTACCCTTCTTTATGGCCCCACTTTCAATATGACCTTGGGCCCAAAATTCTAAGCATTTCAAAAATTCATGTTTCGTGAGTTTGCGTTGCACGAGACTTTCACATTTCTCCCAACAAAACTCTGATTCACGAAACCATGAATTCTCTTATCCACTACCACGTGCTCCGCTAGCTTGAATGACCCAAATCTTCTTAGCACTTCAAAACTCAGGGGTTTTTCACCTTAGCGCCGTGCTCCATGATAAACCTTTGAGTCATGAAATCATGACTCCTCGGATCAGATGCCATGCATCCCTTTGAATCAAACGACTCCTGCTAACTTCAGATTTTAGGAGTTTGAGTCTTTCACGAACGACTTGAGAAATATTTTGAATTCCCTATTCCCATGAGTATTCTTCACCGCTGAAAACTGAACTTGCTCGCTCGCTTGATTCGAGTCCATATCAGACCACGCTATGTGTTTCACTTGTGCTTATGGCTATGGCCTATGTAAACCAATACCTGGATGACTAGATGAGGGCTCGAGAAAGACAAAGGATTAGTGAAAGAGGAAAAGAGGGAAATGATCAACCTTAGAGAAAACACAAAGGTTTAGGATTGATACTTCTTAGGTAAGACAACAAGGAAAAACAGGTTGATCAAAAAAGTGGAGGCAAACAAAAGAAGAATCTACAAGACGAAAGGGGAAAACTTAGGATTTGGTCAACGAAAAGGAGAAAGGTGGGGAAAAACTACAGACTTAGGTAGAAACTACAAACCCACAAGACTCTGACAATTTTGTGTGATAATAATTGGCTCTATAGGGGATGGCATGCTCCCTACGAGCTGCCAAGAATGCACAGTTTTAGTGCCTTAGCTTTGGGTTATGGAGTCTCTTATTGAGAATGAAAAAACTGAAATCAAAACAAAACATGAGTGGTATTTACAGAGGTGGAATGTCATTTATGGCCTAAGAAAAATATTTCTTCAAAAAATGCCCATTTACAGGGCTACCAAAAACTTCACCGCCCTCCAAATTTTGCAACCTGTAATTATTGTTTGGAAATTTCTTAGAGATATTGAAGGGTCCGATCCACAAGGCTTAAATATTACCATGTTTTCCCCTATCCTACTTAGGTGCATCCCACTTGATTACTAGATATCCCAATTGGAAATCCTCTTTCTTGAATTTCCTATCAAAATACTGCTTAATCCTCTGTTGGTGGTTATCTGTTCTATCCAAAAGTTTCTCCCTAGTCTGATATACTTCAACCATCTACAGAATCCTTCTGATCATGTCCCAAGCTCACCCTAGTAGTCTTGAAAGAATTTCTCAATAGGCAAGGCCATCTGAGAAGGAAGACAACCTCAACTCCATACACAAGCTGAAAAGGAGAGACACCAAGAGACCTCTTTGTTGTCACCTTGTCAGCCAACAAAGGAAATTTGAGCTTTGAATCCCATGCTTTCTTATTGTCCTCTAGCAGCGTTTTGATAACTTTTATAAGGATTTTGTTTGAGAATTCTTCCAATCCATTCCCTTGGGGATAGTAAGGAGTTGAGTGAATCAGTGAAATTCCAAAATGTTCACAAAACTTGATCAAAGGTTTAGCCTTGAAAGATGCAATGTTTTTAGTGATGATTTTGTTCGGACAACCAAATCTTGCTACAATATCCTCAAGGAAACCAATGATTACCTTCTCAGAAACACTCCTTGTGGTGATAGATTCTATCCACTTGGTGAAATAATCTATTGTAGTTAATATCCATCTGCGTTGACGACTTGAAGCAGGATGAATTTCCCCAATAAAGTCCAGGCCCCACTTCTAAAAGGGTCCTAAAGCTACCATAGGCTTCAATGGCAGAGACTTGAGCTATTTCTTCCCAACAAATTTTTGACATTTAATACAAGATCTAATTTTCGCATAGACATCAGTTAATATAGTAGGCCAAAAATACACAGCCCTTAGGATTTTATAGGTCGTGGCTCTCCAGAAGTGATGTCCCCCACATAAGTTGTCATGAAAATAAAACATAATTTTTTGGGCCTCTTGTGGGTCCAAACATCTCAAAATCATTCTCATAGGGTCTTTCCAATACAAAACCTGGTCAATAAGGAAATATTTAATTGCTTTGAGATTAAGATCTCTTGCCTTTCTTTTTCCCATACCATCTATAGGTCGCAGCTCCTACAGAAGCAATATGATATCTTTGTACCAGATGCACCCTGCCAATGGAGGGCTGACTTGTGGGCTTGTGTGAGACAACTTATCTTGTTGATCTTCTGAGCAGGTTTTGATGAATTTCAACTCCAAATATTTGTAATTAGATTCAACCAATAGCTTGGCTAAACATTGGCCTTTAACTAGTTTGGTGGGTTTTATTTCCAAATCAAACTCAAGGAGTTGGGTAATCCACTTTCTCCTCCTTCCATCTATGTCAGGATGAATGAGAATGTCCTTCACAAAAGCTGGAGGAACAAATGAAATAAATTTTGAATGCAAGACATAGATCCTGAAAGCCTTAAGGGCTTCCACCAAAGCATAGGATTGCTTCTCCATTATGTCATATTTTATCTCTACATATCTCAATGCTCTGCTGAAAAATGAAATAGGCTTCTCCATCCCTTCAACATCCTTTTGTAACAAAACAACCGCTACTATCTCAAAAGAAGAAAAATAAAACATAAGAAAATCTTTGGAGTAATCAGGACTGATAAGTGCAGGTGCCTCAGTCAAGGCCTTCTTGATTTGTTCAAAATAATTTCTGGACTCGGTAGTCCATTTCACTTCATTCCCTTTCCTGAGCATGGATGTTATAAGTTTTACCATTTCAGAAAAATTGGAAACAAATCTTCTCAAGAAATTAATTTTTCTGAAGAAAGACTCGACTTCTTTCCTGGATCTCAAGATTGACAAGGATTGGATTGCTTCTACCCTGATGGATCAATCCTAACTCCCTCAGTTGATACTATGTACCCCATTAATTTCCCCTCCTTTATGGAAAACAATGATTTCTTGGGAGTTTAGGAGACGCCAAATTTCCTACATTTTAAGAAGACCCTTTTCAAATGTCCACAATGCTCTGCATCAGAAATGGAGAAGATTGTTATGTCATCCAGATAGATGACTAAAAATTTATCCTTCTCTCCAATGAAGGTGATGTCCATAGCTCACTGAAAGGTCACCCTTGCATTCATCAATCCAAAGGGAATTTTAACATACGTGAATGTACCCCAAGGAGTGGTGAAGGTAGTATTTTCTCTGTCTTCAGGAAATACAAAGATCTGAATGTAGCCAGAAAATCCATCAATCATGGAAATCCTAGATGCACCTGTCACCCTTTGCAATATGTGTTTCATCTTTTTCAAAGGGTAATTTTCCTTCTTTGAGATTTTGTTTAGGTTTCTGAAATCAACACAAAGTCTAATTTCCCCACTTTTATTTATTACTGGGACCAGGTTGGATACCCACTATGAATATCTCAAAGGGACAATGATTTGGGCATCCAACAACTTCTTTACCTCCCTTTCCATAATATACAACATCATGGGGTTTATTTGTCTTAATTTATTCCTAAATGGTTTGGCCTCCTCTCTCAATGGGATCTTGTGCTCAATGACACTTGTGTCATATGTTCTGAGGTCTTCATAGGTCCAGGTAAACACATTGATGAATTCTCTTAATATCTCAGCATATTTGGCTCTTTGCTCCCCTGACAGGCTACTTGACAACTTGACGAACTTTAGATCCTCCTCTGTACCGATATTGCACTCAGCTACACCAGCATCCTCATTTAAAACTTTACCCTTTACCGCCACATCATTTTTGTCAAATAGTCTTTCCAAAGGAACTTGTCCCCTTGGGATGTGATTGCTAGGAAACTGAACAATATGATGATTATAAATTTTTTTCAGAAAAACATCAGCATGAGGATTTATCTCATAATCAGGATCTTGATCAATGTGTAATGTACAAAATTCATCAACAATTTCCAGGAATATTTTGATCTCAAGATCATACTCAAAATCTTTCCAATGTTTGACTTCATACCTGAGTTTAGGTGGCAGAGGGACTCTGAAATTACTTGCTAAGACAACCAAAGAATAAGCCATGGCATTCCCTTCTCTCGAAACAAATGAAATGTTGAAGGCTTAAAAAAACCTATCAAGCAGATCCCATACTTCATTCCTATATGCTCTCAGCTTGGGGTTCTTGGCCTGATAAATATTTCTGATCTATTGGACAATCAAATTAACATCCCTAAACACTGATATATCTTCAATCCCCATGTATTTTTCATCCCTCAAAACCAAGACAAGAGCTTCATATTCTTCCATATTATTGGTAGCTTCAAATTCTAACGTGTAGGACAGAGATATAATTTCTTGAACATGAGAAACAAGGACCACTCCAGCACCAACACTTTCCCTAAAAGAGGCTCCATCAAAAAACATTTTCCAAACAGATGTTGTTAGAGGAGAGTCTTCACAGAGAGTAAGGGACTACTTTCTGATTTTAAGAGGGGGTACAGGGGCATCAGTAAGCTGCAATAAGTTGGATCCCAAATCACTATCAAGTGAAAAAATAGGATGGTTGGTGGGGTCAGCTTCATCATTGATAATATAGGCCAACTAAGATTCTATGTATAGGTTTTTATGCTCCCCCCCAAACACAGGAATGGTAGCATATGTGAGATCCATATGCAATGTTCCCCCAAGTCTCTTTATCCAATATCTTGACAATAGCATGCCGAACTTGGGGGGAACATTAGCTACCATGATATCCATGACCGCACTTTTCATGGGCAACTGAAACAAGGTCACAACTAGATCTTTAATGACCCCAAAACACTGCACTTTCCTTGAATCGAAAGAATACAAATCATGGTAATCCTTTGTGATTTCTAGTCCCAGTTCATCCATTGAATTTTTGGGCATGAGACTATGAGATTCCCCTGAGTCCATCAAACAATTATGCAACACCTTATCATGTGTGTTCAGAGATGTATATAAGGGAGTGGATGAATCATCTTTATCTTCTATCATAGGACCTAAGATGATTGTTGGATTTTCATCTTAGAGGTTTACTAAGTCTGTGGAATGAGGTGATGGCTTAGATTGCAACAAATTAGAAAGGCATTTCTTGAAATCTTCATGTTTTACCAGCTCTGAAAGGGATATAGGGATTCTGATATTTTGAATTTCATGCTCAAAGTTGAAATAGGAGGGGGGCTTCAGAATTTCTTTCATTTTTGGTACAGGACCTTTGTCTATTGGTGAGGGGTTCTGTGTTTTATTCTCTTTTCTATTGTTAATTGTGTCTTTGGCAGGATTATTTTCTCTGGGAGCTTGATCAGGGATGTCTGACTTCCTATCTTTCTTCTTGGACCTGAGGTTATATTTATTTGGACTACTATTGGTATTTTCCCCTTTACTCAACTCATTTATTTGGTTGTACATGAGGGACTCTTCATATGCACATTGAGTTAAGTTGGGAAATGGGGAGGTATCTCCAAGACAATGGATTTTTGGATCTAGCTCTTCTTCCTCCCTTTCCTAATTAGAAATGAGGTTATTTTGGCGAGGGGTTTGGATTTTCTGGTCATCCCTATCTTTGCTTCTAGTCTCTCTTGGGAGCATTAGAGGGGTAGTGTTTTGTCTTCTAAATTTACCCCTGTTATCAGTATTTTGGGCATTCTTATAACTCTGCTTCCCTTCAAATTTCATCTTCTCCATCTCGGAAGAAAGAGATTTTATGATCTTGGTTAACTCGTCCACTTGAGGCTTCAGACCTCCCCCTTCATCTATCTCTGTCAGCTTTATTTCTAAGTCTTTCAACTACCAATACATTGGACTCCACTTCTAGGGATGCATCTTGCATATGATCCAAGGAAGTAACTCTTCACTCTCTCAACAGGAGGCAAAAATCAGGGTCAAAATCACTAGCATAAGTAATTTTGGCAGAGGCTTCTGTTGGATTTATCTCAGCAGGGATCTTGTTGTACATTTTTTTGAATCTTTTGGAGAATTCAAAGACAGATTCTCCCTCTTTCCTCTTTAGATACCTGAACTCTGTGATATAATACATAAAATCCTTTTTATCCCCCCATTGTCTCAATAAAACATCATCTAAATCCTCAATCGCAACAATGGATCCAGGGGTCAATCCTCTAAACAATTTCCTAGCTTCACCATCAAGGCTCTGGACAAATACCCTCATCCACACATATTCATTTTCAATATTTAGATTGTCTGCATAATTGTAGAAGGCAACAAGGTGTTCTTAAACAGTTATGTCTTCTTCCCGAGTGAATTTGGGCATGTATTTTAGGTAGTCTCCAGCAGAGAGAGAATTCATGGTTGAGGTAGGACTAGATGGGGATATCTTGCAGCCACTATGACATCCATTTTGTTTCTAGGGGGATTAGCACCCGCCATTGGGATGTGAACTGGAGGAGAACTAGGTAGGGATGGAGTTCGAACATGGGAGATTGGAGGTGTGTTTTTGGGAACAAAGGGAAACAACATAGGACTTGAGGGAAAAAAGGTTTCCCTGTCTATAAAATAAATAACTTTAACATAAGGAGGAGTAGTGAAGCAGCTCAGAGAGGGGAAGTCAGCAGGAAAACTCCCAAAATTTAAACTTCTATAAACTCCAACAAATGGTGTATGTAACGTCCTCGACCATCACTCCTTACTTCTGGGCAATGCTACTATGTGGAAACATTCTCATACTTATATATATAACATGATATAAATCCATTTAAAACCATTTAATGAAGCTTAACCAACAATATAAAGTAATCACAATATTACTGCTAAAATACATAATTAATGGAATTAACAATAATTCAGTCATGCATTGGAATACATGATAATAATACAAGCATCACATACATGCATTTTAACTGAAATTAAACACATAATGATACTTATATTTGATACTGTAGTAACTCCACCAACTACGTGTAGACCTTCCACAAACCTCCCATCCTTAGAGCACGCTACTCATCACACTCAACAGTGGGTCACCCCCGAGTTGGGACCAAGCTCCACCCAAGTCAAGGGAATCCTAGACTAGGCTGAGGTTACAGGAAAGCTGCACAGAGAAACCGGAAGGATTCTCTCCAGGAGCCTTCTTTCACCCACTACTCATGGGCTCTCATTCCCCACATGCTTGTTCCACCTGGGAATATACACCTTCACAAAAAAATTCCATCAGTGCTTCACCTCCCTTTCTAGGTCTCGAAAATAGGCCAGATCATGAAGTCTCAGAGCTCCATAGCTGGGGCTATACTCTCTCTGGGAGAAAACCACTTCCCTGTAGAATCTCTCACCTGGAGAGAGCTGCTCACTGGCCTGATAACCTTCCGCTTCTTCCACGGGCTTGAAAAATCGCTTCTTCAACACACTCCTCAACTCAGCTCCCGCTAGGTGAGGGAAACATCAACAGTTCAACACTCATTCACATAGGGATGACATTAGAAACAACATATGGACATGGCACCATAGGAGGCAACAACCCATGCTAAAGCACCACATAGATAAGGCAATTACTCAAGTGTCGAGTTCCTATGAAGACAAAAATGGTTCACAGATTTCATGATTGCGTGACAAGAAAATTAAGCAGAGTTCGATTACAGAGGTCTCTCGGTCTCAGACGGAGGATCGAGAAAACTGGCAGAACAAACCCCCAACTCAGCTAACACTTTGGCTTTTAACCACATGCACCCAAGTCGACACTTGTCTACCTAGAGCTGCATGCATTCCCTATTGCATACATTGGAGTTGCATGCATTCCCTCTTGCACATGTTGGAGCTGCATGCGTTGCCTCTCCCAAGACTTAGTATAAAAACATGTTTGTCCCACAACTTTGGAATAATAATAAAATATTATTCTCAGGGACTCAAGCCCCTAAGCTTAGCCCCTATTTTCAACTTTCCATCCCCATTTCCCTTACCCTCTCTGTGGAAGCTTAGTCCCCCATCACTCTTTCTTCATGGTCAGTCTGCACGCAATGATGTTTAATCTTTATTAATGTTCTGCAAAATTATATATACAAAACAAAACAAGCTCCTGGCCTTTAACACTTAGGCTCTCTAGCCTAATGAACACATAAGCCCACCAACTTATCAATACTCATCTCACGAGCCTACAAAACATGATTTACAATTCATAAAAAAAATTACAATTCATAATATAACTAGGGTAGTACTGAGGGATATTACAGTGTAATATGAAAATGAGAAATAACTACTGGAGTTGTTATAGGAGGATGGTGAAAATCATCAGAAATACCTGGTTCAGCAGCTGAAGTACCTTCTTGAAGGGTCTTTCTCCTTCTGATAATTTTTTATGGGTCAGCTTCAGGTGTTGCTAAAGGAAGCTATGGAGTAAACCTCTTGTGTCTGCCTTTGGAATCCACAGATGAAACAATGGAGTCGCCTTAATGGAGTCGCCAGGTGAAAAATGCAATATTGAATCATTCTGATGTCCGATGCACCTCCAGAATCAGAATATCATTGTCGTTCTATCCTAGGGAAAATCTTCAATTCGTCCCAGGCAACGGTGCCATAAATGTTAGCACTAGAATTCACCTCTGAATTGTGGCAGAGATAAGCCCAGTACCCATCAGTTTTATGTCACAATGAATAAATTTAAGGGGGTCTAATGAACGCAGACTCAGGATAATATCACTTTAACTCAAAATATTGGGTTGATATGTGAGAACATGTGAGGTCTTGATCAAACTTTAGTCAGTAAGTTGTAGTAAGGTTGATTAGGATGGAGAACTTGAGGATAAAAGGTACAGGTTTGCTATGGACATCCGGTCTTCCAAGAGCCTAAGGAGGAAAAGATTCAAATACAAGATCCTCTTGAATCCAAAACTTCAAGAAACTGAAAATGCCATAACAATACTACAATCAAACATACATTACAATACAGTCATAAAAAATTGAATGGATAATCTATGCTTGAGTCTTCAATATCAAAAGCAAAAGAGATGTGTTGACGGGTGAAATTGTCTGTCCGTCAATTGAGAGAGTGGAACCGGTCCGGGGTTGTCTAAATAACCCAAGCCGTTTGGAATGAACCACCCTGACGGGTTTAACGGCTCCGTTGGCCGCTCTAAGATCCTAAGAAAACCAAAGAGAAAACTAATCTAACTAACTAATCTAACTAAAACAAATAAAACAAACTAAACAAACTAAAACTAATTAAACAAATTAAACTAACTAAAACTAAT
>SNQJ01S0204637.1:0-16550 GCA_010110895.2 Picea sitchensis
TCCTTTAGGCCTTCTCCTCTATCTCCTAAAAGGAGATACACTTGGGATACTACCTGGAGATAAAATTTCATGAGCTCTCCTAGTGTATTTCCCTGGAGAAGGATGGCACTTGCTCCTACTCTTTGAATTCCTATCATTCCTATGCTCATCGCTTCTATTATGGGATTTGGATGTTGTCACTTGGTTAACACTAGATTCTTGATTGGTTCCAGATTCTTTCTTGTATTGATTCCACAACATGTTAAATATCTGCATTATCTCTTCCTGAACCTTCATAATCTTTCCATTATTAGCTCTATAGGTCTTCACTTATCTATGAAAACTTGTCATAGTTACAAGCTCCAACCCTCATCTTCTTCTATTGGAGTTTCTCTCAACATTTTCCATGCTAACATGCATACCTCTGAATTCCTCCTCATGAGTGTAGGTCCCTTGGGTATCTTCCATTGTGGTGGTTCTCATATAGGAACCAAATTGCTTTTCTAAAGATCTAAAGCTGTAGAAAATGTGCATGAAAATAAATTTCTCTTAGACAAAGAAAATATACACACACAATTTTGGAAAAGAATGCATAAATATTTCTCCCATCTTATGACACCAGTCATATTATTTTGAATTCACTGCAAAATTTTCTTCTCAAATTAAATTTTTGGGTGAATAGATGGATCCTTCTTCTCAATACCTTTCCAATGACTACTCTCTTCTGCAATTCTTAGTTTTGAGCAGAAAGTTATTGATAGCACAGGCATGGGAAGGAATATCCATTAGCTCAAATGACATATATTTGACACTAACCTATTGCCCGATTATTCCTTCGCATGTATTCTCAGTCATCAAAACATTCCATCCATACTTATAACTTTTTCTAAGTTGTCATGGTTTCATAACTTGTATTTTTTGTTCTTGTTACTTCTCTGCAGCCTATTGGTCCCTTATTTTTGTTGAATATAACTTGCACAAGCTACTTCGGAGCCAAAAAACAGAGCAAAGGAAGGAAAAGAAGGTTGAGAAAGTTGAATGTGCAAGAAGAATAAGTTAGAACAGGAAATAGTTGGAAGGATGGCGCAATACCAATTTTGAAGAAAGAGGTTGCAAAAGAATCAAGAAGAAGACAGAACTCTTAGGTTCTAAACCAACAATATTGGATCATATTATATATAAAAAAATCCATATGATTGTAATAGGGGGGAATCTAATTTTTTTTGTTGTTAATCGAGTTGAATATGGAGAACTGGGTTTTGGAACCAGATTGTAAAATTTAAGGGAAAAGAGCGAGGTACTACTGTAGAGTTAGCAATAGCAAGAGGCTAAAATAACCTTGTCTCGTATTGTTTGAGAATCACTTGTTGATCATATTTTACATGAACATTTGTATTTTTGACTGAAGATTCTCATGTATACTAAGAAGAGATCCTATATAATATAACATAGTTGGAGACCGAATTAAAAAGAAAATCTCTTGTGTACTTCACCTTCTGATTTTGTAGAATGTTATGATGTGTTATCTTTTATGTCTGATATGCTTAATGATTATAGTTTCCATATGAATGTATATGAAACTCTGTTTCTCCCTTTTGGGTTAGGATATGTTCGAGACTACAACAATTTTAAGCTATCTTACGCAAGACTAATATGAATCTTGATACTTTGGGGATCTGACTAAGTGTTCTTGTTACCCTTCCCTATATTACTCATCTTGTTTGTGCTTCAAATGAGACTTCTTCCCTCTCGGGAAGATGAAAATTCCAACACACTAGACTACATCAATACCTTTTCTTCATAACCTGAAGAGGACCCTAGTTTGATAACTTTGCACCAACAAAATGGTTCTATTTTTGGGACATATTTTTTAAAGGGAACCTCTAAGGAGGATGCTTCCTCGGATCTATAGATCTGATGTTCAACAATGGTGGAAATGAAATTGTAATGACTTTGTATGAAAGGAATCAGAGTTTCTAGATAAAATCTTGAACGCTACAAGAGATTTTGTCTTTTATTCAGAAATATCGAATGACCAGTATGAGATATTCTAGGTAAAATTTTCGGAAGAGTTGTTCCATTGGGTAGATTGGTTACATGAAGCTATAGAGTTCAAAGAACTCATCAAGAAGTATTGTACTTGGTATATAGAGAAGATAACATCACTTCATTGGTTGGATCACCAGATTACGTGAGCAGTTGATTTCTTGGTTGACACAAATCTGGAAGGATATATCATTGGGTTTGCAGCTGAGAATCACCAATATTTTTCACGGACTGAAGAATTTTTCAAGAAAGGTGTGGAATATTTTTGAGGGAAATTTCCCTATGGATCAAAGTATTCTTGATGGAGGAGGGGATGTTAATTATTCCCTTAATTGAGATGGAATCCTAAAAACCTATTCTTGGGGTAGGGTGATTTTGGGGCAAGATCATGACCTAAGAAGGGGAAAGGGTTCTTTGACAAATTGGGGATCAACAAGAGAAGAATGCAAGCAATGAGTGATCCCTAAGGAGATATACAATAGTTGAGAAGTGGTGGAACAGAAAGGTAAAGAAAGCATCAAAGAAATATGAGGTGTTGTAGAAAGAAATCAGACCAGGAGGAACATATGAAAGAAAGACAAAAAATTCAAGGTAAGAAAACAAGAAAGACTGGCTAGTCTAAGATTACATCTGAGAGAAGCACAGAGAGAAAGGAGTCCCTAAGTGGGTGGACAAGAAGAGAAGTGTGTAGAAGAAATGGAAGACGAAGAAAGTATATATCTTGTAGAAGATAGAGAATATTCATCCCTGATATCAGGAGGAATTGGGAATCAGTCTAAGAAGGTTGCTCCAAAGGAAGAAAAAAAGACCCCTCAAATCAAATAAACCTGCCCAGAAGTCAGTGGAACCATCCCCAAGTTACGCATCCCCTAGGTTCCCTCTATACTTGTGTTAAGATCGATATCACATACTCATGTTATTTTTGTTCCATCACAATCAGTCAGTCAGTCACAGTCTGTAAGTGTAAACACTGGAAGGATATTGGGATCCCCTGGCATATCACAACCATGGCTGTTAGGTTTCATTTTAATAGGAACAATAAGACCCATAATGGTTGGAAATACGAGAGGCTGGATTGTATGATACCCAAAATTTTGGGGTAAAGGGGACGAGGATGTAGAGAAACATTGGTTTCTATATGAATCCATCTAGAGGTCCAAAGGGACTCTCGATGCAAAAAATTTAGTGGAATTCCAGACTACCTTGAGGGGTCGCACCCTCAAGTGTTACATGAAGGCTATTGATCCTGGGTTGCAAGGAAAATCCTTCACCCTTGCATAGCTGCGTCTAAAATTCATCGTCGAATTCAAGCTACCTCAGTGAAAGAAGCAAGCTCTCTCTAAGTTGCAGGAGATTCAACAAAGGGAAGGAGAATATGCATGGGAGTATAGTCAGAAATTTAAGGATGCTATGAGGATATTAGTGCATCCAATTCATTAGGATCACTAGAGGGAATGGTACATCCAATGATTTCTACGTCTAGCAAGAATTCCTATGACACAACAATGGATAGCCACCTTAACAGACGCCTTGGAACAATCGATGAAGATCGAAGCCATGTAAGGATATCCGTGGAGTCCAAGGGTGACTAGACCTCTGGTGGATGCAAATTTGTCGCAAGGCCTAGGAAAAATATCGACACTAACGAAGAATATTCAATAATGAACTATACCAAGACTAGGATGACCTCAAGTTTGGTGCATAGGGTGCTACACAAAGGAGCATCTGGAAAATGAATTCCCACGAATGAGGGGAATAGGACCTCCTCACAATCCTATGGGGCCCCCTTCAGGACCTTCAGGAGGAGTTTTGCAAGTATCTGTGACTCCACCATTCCATGCACTAGTGTTATACCATGATTTCCCAAGAACCCAAAGAACTTATCCAACCAAATACTGTGAAATTTTTTGGACACATGGGAATGCGTTGAAGCATTGTCCTATCCTACAAAAGTATACAAAGACACCTAATAAAATACATTATGAGTTCTTCATGTCTACATCACATGCTACAAATCAATGTAGAGTGTTTGATGTGCTTGTCGACAGACTTGATCAAACAACATTTAGAATAAATGAAACCCCCCAAGGACCCAGAAGAGGCCGAGTGATCCAAAAAGGATCCACAGAAGGATAAGAACAACTCAGAAGTCGGAAAGGAAACTCGGTACGCTCAGAATGGCTTTAGCTTACATAGAAAGGGGAAAAATTCAAAGTTTCCAAAACTCAATCAAAATAACATTATCGCAAAGAGTGCATCGCAAGATTTCTAACGACACAAACGACCCTTCAAATGGAGTTACGGATTGAAATATATTCACGATCAAAGTTTGGTCAACCTAGCCCAGTTAGCAGGCGATGAGTCAACATCTGTATTGATGACGTCAACATACATACAACACATGTGGAAGGAGAAGGAAGGTGACACATGTTAGCATGATGACATGGCAGCACTAGAGGCTTCCATGTGTCACTCAATTTTGGTACTTTCAGGTCGATCTGTGGACCAATAAGATTGTGCCACATGGCAGTTCGTACGATCCATAGGCTGATGTAGAATGATGACATGGCTTGCTGACATGGAATGATGACATGGAAGAGGAAAATGTGGCCTATTGGGAGGTTTCCATGTGGCCAAATCAAGGGTTTCCATGTGGCAGGCGAAAAAAGCACAGTGACAACCCGTGAGCGAATTTTGAAAAAAATTAAAAGTTTGGTGGGTTCACCAAATCTGGCAGACCATGCCAAATTTGGCCATGATATAGCCATTTGGATATGGATAGCGCTACTGCTAAACATAGCTGAACAACTTTGTATTATATATATACATTTCAACAGATTAAAACCCAAAAGGGGAAGGCCCGCGGGTTTCATCCTGGGACCTCCTCCCCCCCCCTATACGCCTTTGTATTAACGCCCAAACAAACAAACCCACAACCTTACTTTGTTATCAAAGCTACAAATTTTATTTAAATTTTGAGTCCACCCAGCCCTGGGAGGAAGGCATGTGTACGGTACGACCTTGGGTACAAAAACTGAGACAAATTTCTTCTTGGCCCTGGGAGTGCCAGAGTCAGATCGAGGTGTGGAAACAACCATTTTTGGGTAATTCGATGCCACAAATTCAGTGGTGTTGTCTTTTTTCTGATCTGAGCATTATTTATGCATCTTGATTTCAGAATGAGGTATACTTATGTATTTTTCCAAATTTTTTTGTTGAGTTAATGAAAGATCCTACCCATTTCAGAGCAGGACTTGGAGATGTAGTCCACCAGGGATGAACTCTGTTATCAAGTTTTTGTGTTCAGATTTGATGCTTACGTCTCTTCATTTTTTAGTTGTTCCTTCTTTAATGGTGCACTTTAATTTATGCTCATTTAATGCAATTCTTTTTAAGTCACTCGATGAAAATATCCTGGATCATGTTGGTATCAAAGTAGTCACATTTGACATGAATTGTTGAGTGTGAATGCTTACTAGGGAAAACCATAAGCAGGGTGAAGGAAATATTAAGACTTTCAATCCCGAAGTTGGTTGTGCATCCCGAAGGAAGAAAATGGAAGAAGTGGACAAGCGTGATGAACATGAGAAAAACTTTCATATGGTATTTTATCGCATGTTAGAAATGGTATAATGAATGTACAGAGAATATGAGAAGAGGATAAAGAATAAATGGAAGAAAAAGGAAGCACATGCAGATGATGATGCTTCGGTAAACCAAAGGGCTAGAGGAGATCCACCTGAGCCTCCATATTCACCTTCAAGTTCTAGTTCTTCTTCCTCTCAACATTCTCATCGATCTCATCATTCTAGCCATAAAGCCTCTTTTAAGAAACCATTATTAAAGATTGATGTAAAATTTTCTTTACCTATGTTTAATGGAGATGTTAATCCTGAAAAGATAGATAATTGGATCCAATAGGTTGAAGTATATTGTCGTGTTCCTAATATTGATGAAGAGGAAGTTAAAGTGAAATTGGCTTCTCTTCGGTTGGAAGGCACCGCTCTGGTATGCTGGGAGAGAAAGATTGAGGAAATAAGTAAGTTTGGTAATCTTCTTTCCTCATGGTCAAATTTTAAATCAACGATAAGGAATCAATTTTATCCATTAGGGTATTTACATAAAGTAATGATGGAATGACAAACTTTAAGGAAAATAAAAGGTCAAACTGTACAAAGTTTCATAGAAGAATTTAGGAAGAAATCTCTTGCATTGAACATTCCTTTGTATTATTATGAAACCTTAATGAAGTATATTGGCACACTTCACAGTTATATTCATCATACTTTTCTCTTTTTTAACCCCACTAGTCTTGACGAAGTTTGTGTACAAGCCACTCACCCTGAGCACAGGGGGAAGCTTGTAAAGATGATCCCATGAAGAAACCTTTCAATATCCACATAAACCTTCCAAGAAGTTTAAAAGGAAGGACCAAAATACCTCCACAGTGATGAGAGAAGGAGGAAAGTCATCTTGCACACATTGCAAGAAAAATGGTCACGATGAAGAACACTATTGGAAACTACATCCAGAAAAGAAACCGAAACAGTTATGTGGAAAGGGGAATACAAAAATCCTTTCTACAATGCAACAAGATCTTGGGTCTGATTTAGGAGATGAGGGAAAGATCACAATGGTTGGAGTACAATGTAAAGATTCCCTTCATTCTAGTTCAAGTTCCAATAATGAATCTCATGATGATGAATGAAAGAGGAATGAATTATTTCATATAAGAGTTGTATCTAAACACACTAAGATAGATACATTATTTGATCTAGGTTCCCAAGTAAACTTAATATCTGAAGCACTTGTCAAGAAGATGGTTCTTGAAATGAAACCACATATGAAGCCTTGTCCTCTTGGTTGGGTATGTGATAAAGAAAAAGTTAATGTCACCAAGCAATGTAGGGTCAGATTTTCTATTGCTTCAAAGTTGATTGATGAAGTCTATTTGGATGTTGTACCACTTGATATATGTGCCATAATGTTGGCAAGTCCTTATCTTTGTGATAGAATAGAAATATTCTTTCATCATGATAACAAATACCACCTTACTAAAGGGGGAGTGGAATATATTGATAGAGCTCACATCATGAGGGTAAATACAACACTTGTTAGTGAAAGGCAAGTGAAAAGAATCATAAACACTAATAAGAGATATTTACTCATGGTCGTAAGAGAGAAAGATGTCGATACATATGACACTTTCCAAGGAGGTTATCCATCTCATAAAAAGGAATTAATTGATATTGTTTCTAAGTATGATGATATTTTCTAGGAACTAGATGCATTACCTCCTAAGAGGAAAATCCAACATGAGACACATCTTCAACATGATTCTCCTATTCCTAATGTGGGAATATACATGATGTTAGTTGTGGAGATGACATAGATCAGGAAGTAGGTACAAGGATTATTGGATCAAGGGTTCATTGGGCCCAATTCATCTCCTTGTGGTTCTCTAATCTTGATGGTGACAAAAAACGATGGCACATGGCGAATGTGTGTTGATTACCAGACCTTAAATAAAATCACAGTGAAAAATTGATACCCTCTTCCTTGTATAGATGATTTACTTGATCAGTTGAAGAATTTTGTTTTTTCCACTAAGTTGGATTTGCGCAGTGGATATCATCAAATCAGGGTCGCAGAACAGGATGCATGGAAAACTACCTCTAAAACCAAAAATGGATTGTTTGAGTGGTTAGTTATGCAGTTTGGGATTTGTAATGCTCCGACAACTTTCATGTGTGTGATGAATGATGTATTCAGGCCTTTCCTAGATAAATTTTTGATTGTGTATTTAGACGACATTCTTATTTTTAGCGGGACTTGGGATGAACATGTGAGGAATGTAAAGAAAGCATTGGATACTTTGCAAAGGGAAAAGATGTATGTAAAATTGTCTAAATTTGAATTTGGAAAGACTTTCACTTGTGTACTTAGGTCATATTGTGGGAGGAGGACAATTAAAAATTGATCCTTCCAAAACTGATGTAATTGTAAATTGGCCTCAGCGAAAAAGTGTAATCGAAGTCCAAAGCTTCTTAGGTGAAGTCTAGTATTAGAGGAGGATCATTTCAAACTTCTCATTTATAGTAGCTCCTTTTCATTCCTTAACCAGTGTGAAGAACACTTTTCAGTGGGAAGGAAAGCAACAAAAATATTTCGACACTTTGAAGGAGAAGATGAGTACTTCACTAGTATTAGCACTTTCGAACCTTCAACAACCTTTTGAGATCGAGACAAATGCTAGAAGATATGCCATGGGTGTAGTATTCATGCAATATCGTAATACTATATGTTACCACTTTGAAACTTTTAACCAAGCTTTCGCTATCCCACATATGATAAAGAGTTGTATGCATTAGTTCAAAACATAAAGAAATTGAAGCACTACTTGTTAGGGAAGGAAACAATCATACATACAGATCACCAGCTCTTATAGTATCTCCAAGCACATACCAAATTGCAACAATCTTGACACTACAGATGGATAGGTTTTCTACAACAATTTCATTTGGTAATCAAGTACAAAAAGGGTACAAGTAACAAGGTAGCCGATATGCTTTCTAGACCTGCTATTGTTGCTTCAATTATTTTGAAGAATTCTTATTTATCTCATGATAGCTATGTAGAACAATATGCCACCGATGAATATTTTAAAGAAGTATATGAGAAGTTAATCCATGGTGCACTAGTAGAGAACTATTGTCTCCAGAGAAAACTACTCTACCATCTTGGAAATCTATGTATTCCTACAAGTGAACGAGTCCATGTAATACGAGAAGCTCGCACTTCTCTTGTGTCTAGGCATTTTGGGGTAGGAAAAACTATGGATCATTTGAAGAGGTTTTGTTACTGGCCTCAAGTGAAATAAATTGTAGCTAAATATGTAAGGGATTGTGTGTTTTGTTCTACTTGTAATCCCACTAATAGAAAATTGGGGCTATACTCACCACTTCATGTTCCATCCCATCCACGGGAAAGTATTTCCATGGATTTTGTAGGGGGTTTACCAATGACCAAAGGGGGTCATGACTATTTGTATGTTGTAGTGGCTAGGTTCAACAAGATGTGTATCTTGATGCCATGTAAAAGGAAGATCATTGTTGAGAAGACTGTTATTATTGTCTTTCAGTATGTTTGGGTTCACTTTGGGTTACCCACATCCATTGTCTTGGATCGAGATACTCGATTCCTTGGGGACTTTTGGACTAGCTTGTGGAGGAATATGGACACAAAATTAAAGAGGATCACTTCTTTCCATCCACATACTGATGGACAAATGGATGTGGTAAACAAAACAGTGGTACTTTTTCTTCGAAGCTACTGCAATAAGAATCCCAAGTTATGGGATAAACATATAACCTATGTACAACATGCTTATAACCAAGCCTTACATTCTTCCACTCAGAGTTCACCTTTTGAGACATGTTTTGGGTACCTACCCAAGGTTCCTTTGTACTTTATGTATGGAAGAGGTGTCGATGTGAATGAAGAACGAATAGAGGACAAAGCCCGCACGTTCATCAAGAGGATCTAGAAGATACACTAGGAAGTCAAGGAATAGTTGGAGAAAAGTCAAGCATAGTATAAAGATTGGCATGAAAAGCATAGGGTTGATCATCAATTCCAGGTTGGAGATCGGGTATGAATTCACATCAACGAGGAGAGATTGAAGGGTGAAGGGAAGAAACTCAAGCCCATTCATTATGGACCCTTCACTATCTTGGAGAAAAGTGGTACCAATGCTTTTCGTCTGGATCTTCCACCTTATATGTAGATTTACTAAGTTGTGAACATTGATAACTTGAAAATTTTTTAGCCTCCCATGATCATGGACCAAGATGAGGAAGTTTCAATACCTTCATTTGATGATTTTTCACCTCATTACTTGGATGATTTATAGGAATATATCATCCTGGATAGAAGGATGAGGACTTCATGTAGGGGTGATGTTGATTATATTTGAGTAGGATTAAAGGGAACACATCCAAGAAAGAAAATATTGAGAAGGACAAAGTGAGGGGACTCTTCCATCACTTACTTGTTGATTGATGAAACATTTTGGTGGTCCAAAAAGCTCTCATTGGGAGGGCGTGATCCAAAAAGGATACAGAGAAGGATAAGAACAACTCAGAACTCACAGAGGCAAATCAAGATGCTTATAATGGCTTCAATAGACAAAGAAAGGGAAAAAATTAAAATTTACAAAAACTTAGTGAAAATGACGTTATCGCGAAGAACGCATCGTAAGATTTCTGACGATGAAAATGTCTCGTCAAATGGAGTTACAGATTGAAAGATATTTGCAGTAAAAGTTTGGTCAACCTAGCCTTGTTAGTAGGGGATGAGTTAACGTCCGTACTGTTGAAGTCAACATATGTACAGATGACATCAGCACCCATACAACACACTTGGCATGATTAGGAAGGTGACATGTGTCATCATGATGACGTTCCAGAACCAGACGATGCCACATGTCACCAAGTTTTGGTACTTTCAAGTCAATTCGGGGACCAATAGGATTGTTCCACGTGGTAGTCCATATGATCTATACACTGACATGGAATGATGACATGGTAGAGAAAAATGTGATCCAGTGGGAGGATGCCACGTGGCCCAATCAAGGGCTTCCACATGGTAGGAAAAAAAAGCACGATGAGAACCTGTGAGCGAATTTTGAAAAAAAGAAAAAGTTTGGCAGGTCCGTGAAATCTAGTGACCCACACCAAACTTGGCCACGATATAACCGTTGGGATATGAATAGCACCACCGCTAAAAATAGTTGAACAAATTTGTAATATATATATATATATATACATTGCAATGGATTAAAACCAAAAAGGGGGAGGCCTGCGGGTTTGATATCGAGACCTCCTCCCCCCTTATATGCCTTTGTATTAACGCCCAAACCAATAGGCCAACAACCTTAATTTTTTATAAAAATTGTGGATTTTATTTAATGTTGAGTCTGCCTAGCCCTGGGAGGAAGGCATGCATACGGTACAACCTTGGGTACACATTTCTATGCAGTCTAGTCATTAATTACAGGTTGTAGAGGGGCATGAAAGCCGAGATGAATTTCTTCTTGGGCTTGCGAGTGCCAAAGTTAGATCGAGGTGTGGAGACAGTCATTTTTGGGTAAGTCAACGCCATAAATTCAATGGTGCTGTCTGTTTTCTGATCTGAGCGTTATTTGTGCAGCTTGATTTCAAAATGAGGTATACTTATGCATTTTTCCAAATTCTTTTGTTGAGTTAATGAAAGAGCCTACCCATTTGAGAGTGGGACCTAAAGATTTGATACTTATGTCTCTTCATTTTTTATTTTTTCCTTCTTTAATGGTGCGCTTTAATTTATTCTCATTTAATTCAATTATTTTTAACTCACTCGATGAAAAGATCTCGGATCACCAGGGAGGTGGGGCTTCAGGTGGATTTAGAGGAGGAATAAATGGGGGAAGAGGTCGAGTATGATGCTACAAATATGATGAACAAGGACACTTGGCCAGATAATTCCCTCACCGAAGAGGACCATGGTCCTCTCACTGTAGAACCAATGTTCACGCAATTGAACACTACCCATAACTGATCGTGAAATGGGAAGATTGGGTTCGTCAACGAGGAGATAAATTCATAGGCTCATAACTGAGAAGGGAAATCAATGGGAAGTTACCTAAGATCAACATTATTACTCATGGAGGAGCGAAAATTGGGGAAAATGTAGATGGTCAGCCCAATATACAGAAAGAAACTCCCAAGGATGAATGGTATGACCCTTTGAAACAAAAAATATTCTTCAAGGATGCAATAGAAATATTTAAGGGTATCTCTGCTCTAAAAATAGTGTAAAATCCTCCTAAATTCACCCTCCAACCTAATATTGTGCAAGCCCCTACCTCACCACCTATGCTTAGGAACCCTGTAATCCCAAAGAGACACCTTGAGAAGTCCCAAAATGTAATTAATATTTGGTTTCAATTGTTCTCTGATATCCTCAGGGATGACCAACTTACAGAGAAGTTGTGCAACACCCTGTACCTAATACTGGGAAACAGGGGAACCCAAGAAACCATTATAACGACCAATGTACCTGAGAATAATACCCAGAGAATACAAAGAATAAAGGTGTGAAAGGGAAAATAATTTAGATTAGAAGCCTAGTTAGATGATTTTGAGATTAAAGATGTCATGCTAGACTTGGGATCTGATGTTAACATCTTACCCAAAAAGACATGGAAATATTTGGGGAAACCTCAGTTAGTATATTCCCCCATTTAGCTGAGAATGGTGAACTAGTACTACATTTTCCCAGTAGGAAGGGTAGAAAATGTAGAAGTAGATGTTGTGGGAATTAAAACTATAATTGATTTCAAAGTGATTGAAATCATGGGAGACAAGGATCCCTACCCTGCTCTACTTGGAATTTATTGGGCATATGACAACTATGCTATCATTGATCTAAATAAGGACACCATGACGTTTGAAGCAGATGGAATAAAAGTTGTTCAGCCCTTAGATCCATATTTAAGGCCTAGATACATTGATCCAGTAGACAACAATATGGAATCAGATTTTCTTAACCAACTATACACCATAACAATAGGGACAAGGATGGATTTTATAAATCCCACTGCAGATGGATCAATAAGTTGGAGAAGCATGCAGTTAGCTGACGAGGATTTAGAATTAGCATTTGAGAGTTGGCAACAAGGTTCATACGAATGATTCTAAAGACAATGTGCAACTATCATAAAAAATAGATGGATTAGAACTGAGATCAGGGAACACCCAACATATGATGGTACCTCATAGTTGGACAATTTTCTTACCAACATGGAAGAGAAAGTAGCGACAGATCAACGGATATCATTTCTTGACTTAGCCTTGAAGGATACCCAAGCTAGATGGTGGGCTACTCACAGAGCCTTGATTCTGGAGTGGGAGGATGCAAAGAAATCCATCCGATGTCGATTCTGAAGTATGAATCAACTAAAAGAATATATGCATATGGATTTTCAATATGTGCAACTGTTTGATGGACAATTTGATGCCAAATTGAATATTGAGAACTGTTTAAAATAGTGTTGAGTTGCATAAATACCCTCTCACCTATGGGTTTAGGTATTTATACACTCTCTAGGTACAATCCCAAAATCTTGGTACATGCATGAAGAGACTAGAAGAAAAACAAGTTGTTGGAAGACCTTAAAAGACCAATTTTGCAAAGACTTCTCCTTCATAGGTAAGTCCCCTGAGCTCAATATCCCTTCAAAGAATTCGAGAAATGATATTTATTGACAATTTTAAACAAATATCAATCCCAGTAGTCTGTTTTGACCATGCCAAATTGCTTCAGTCTAGTCTGGGCCACGAACCTGCTAGGATACCTATAGCTTATTGTAAAGTTGATAAAGGCCTGGAAAAACCCGATGACTTAGAATAACTAAGAAACCTAACCATTAAAGAAATGGAAGGTAGTAAAGAGATTCATGATACTATACCCAACCACATAGGTATCTCCTATAAAAATACAATGATGTTGTGGAAAGTTAATATAGGACGTGAATAACATCCTAAGATAGCTTCCATATGAGATTATTTGGATGAGCAGACTATGAATGAATTCCATATCTTGTTGCAGGAGTATGAAGACTTATTCCCAAAAAACTTCTAAGAAATGAAAGGAATAAAAGTATCCATGGGAGAAATGAAGATCAAGTTAAAACCTGACTCAAAACTTGTGAAGCATAGACCATGCTACCTTAATCCCAAGATAAAAGTGAAGGTTAAGAAGGAAGTTGACAAAATTCTTGCGGCAGGGATTAATTTTCCGATCAAAGAAGTGGAGTGGGATAGACCCATAGTTATACAGAGCAAGAAGGATAAATAAGACATGCGGGTCTGTGTTGACTATGGAAGTCTGGATTCTTCATGTGTGCACGATCCGTTTCCGACACCTTTCAGTGACAAAGTGTTAGATCAGGTTGCAGGAAAAGAATCTTATTCATTTACAGATGGATTCTCGGGATATCATCAAGTCACAATTGCAGAGGAAGATAATAATAATAACACATTCATAACTGAATGGGGTTCATTTGCATACAATGCAATTCCCTTTGGCTTAAAGAATGCCCCTGCATTATTCTCTGAGATCGTGATAGAAACATTTCGAGAGTTCATCAACAATTTTGTAGAGGTATACATGGATGATTGGATCGTGTACAACCTACTAAAGGAGCATGTAGGGCTACTCAGGTTAATGTTTGACAGGTGTCAAGGATTGCAGATATATTTGAACCTAAGGAAGTGCATCTTTTGCATATTACACAACAATCTACTAGGCCACATTGTATGCCGAGAAGGAATCCTAGTAGACCCAGCTAAAATTGCAGTCATCCTAAATAATCCTCCACCTACAAGTTCTAAAAAATTGTGCTCAACACTGGGACATACGGGATATTATGGGAGGTTCATCAGAAGATATTCAAGTATCATCACACTTCTAGAAAAATTTCTAAATAAGTATGAAGTATTTCGGTAGATACCTGGATGTGACAATGTGTTCGAAATCCTCAAAGAAAAACTAATTATTTCAACCATATTGATATTCCCCAATTGGGAAATTGAATTCCATGTACATGTGGATGAACTAGGCGTCACTCTGGGAGCCATATTGGCACAACTAGAGAAAGGGACTATGGACCACCCTATCTATATTTCTAGTAGAAAGATTTCTCAATCTGAACACAACTACACAACCACCGAAAGGGAAGGTCTAGCTATGATTTATGAATTACAAAGTTTAGACACTATTTGTTAGGCTCTCATTTCATTTTTTTTATTGACCACCCTAAACCACTCCTTGAAGGAAGGATTTGCAGGTGCCTACTTCTCTTTCAGTAGTTTTCATTCGATGTAATTGTCAAATCTGGAAGCTCTAATGTAGGTCCAGATCACCTATCCATATTGGAATTAGGGGAAAGTGGTGGATTAGTGGATGATCAACTCCCAGATGTAGACCTATTCCAAGTTGAGGCCATCCTAGAGTATCTTGAAGATATCCTTTTCTTCCTTAGTATAGTGACCTACCCAGAAAATTACTTCGCAACCTAGAAATGACACGTGGGGGTTCGAGCAATAGACTACCGAATGATTGTGGGAAAAATTTATAAGTTGGGACTATATAACATCATCAGGAGGTGTGTCTTAAGCCATTAAAGGAAATATATCTTGTGGGAATTCCATACTGGATTTGCAGGAGGACATGTTGGAGGTAAATCTACCACAAAGAATTTACTTCAAGATGGATTGTGGTAGGCAATGCTATTCAAAGATGTTAAATCTTATGCTAGATCTTATGACACCTACCAAAGATTAGAGAAGCCATCATGTAGAAATGAATTACCCTTTCATCCAGTTAGAGAACTTCAGGCATTTGAGAAGTGTTTTGTTGACTTTATTGGACCAATTAACCCACAGACCAAGCATTCAAAGGCTAGATATATCATCACTGCAATAGATTATCTCACACTATGGGTGAAAGCAGAGGAAGCTCAAGAGTTTTCAACAAATACAACCGCCAGATTCATATTTGAAAATTGCATTACTCGGTTTGGATGTCGTAGAAGCCTGACCAACGATCAAGGTAATCACTTTATCAATAGCACAATCACAACATTGACGAAAAAATTCCTTAAAGAGAAATCCCTATCGTCCACAAGCTAATGGTATAGTGGAGGAATTCAACAAGATTCTGGAAAGAGGAGTGACACAAGTATGTTGCGCTAATAGGGAAGACTGGGATGATAGATTTCCAACAGTCTTGTCGGCTTACATGACTACCACAAAGAAGATACACATGTACACCCCATTTCCGTTGGTTTACGGGAAGGGAGTTATTGTACCTGGAGAGTTTATAACCCCTAGTCTCTATATAGCATAGGCTACACATATGAAAGATGAAGAATCAATTGTGCAAAGGATTTTAAACTTGTAGGAACTTGAGGAAGAAAGATTCTTAGCATATTTTCATTTGTGAGTTGATAAATCTGGACAAAAATCTTGGCATGGCAGGAACATTAAGTCCAAAATATTTGTGCAATGGGATACGGTACTACTCTACGATAGCGGGTATCAGAAACATCTAGGCAAGTTATGCATGCATTGTTTAGGTCCATTCATAGTTGCCAAAATCCAACAGTGTGGTGAATTCAAGATGGCGCAACTAGATGGTATCCTTTGGCCAGGTTGGGTGAATGGTGCACACCTGAAGCCCTATATTTCTCATGCGTGAACAAAAATATTGTTTCTCTAGTCCAAGGGAGATTGTACAATAGTTATAATTTGCTTCTTTACTATAATTTATTTAATACATGTAATAACCTCAGTGTGCCTAATGGCGCCACAACATATGTTTTTTTCATTCTAAGTGTTGGTTCTTTGCAGAAAGGGTTACTCAGCAGTACAGGGTTAGATGAGTCACCACTCCACTAAATGATGTAATTAAAGACGACGGAG